>CAIGRH010102628.1:0-23784 GCA_903798295.1 Fraxinus nigra | reverse complement strand
TACTTTTATCGCATTTAACCTTTAGTTGTTCTGTGTGTTTGCGCCCCTTGGAGGCATTTCGTTTTCTAACCCATTGTAAATCTTCAATAAAACACCAATTTTTGAGACTTTGTCTCAAGAGGTCTATTCCTTACACAATCGTCTGAGTTTTTCTTTAATTGTTAGTGAGGCTCGACTTTCCGCGCGAAACAAATACAAAGGTAATTGAAAAACAATTGATCTGTATTCAATGGAAATATGAATGAAGCTAACAATTTTCAAGCTATTGGAGAGGCCAAATCTCTCCTCACTTGACTCCACGGATACTCAATGAATGAATTCCTATATCTCCCTCATCACAACCTATCTCATTGTATTCCCCACAATACTCCTAACTGAATTTGTTTCTAGCATCTTCTCAACTCTTCTAGGTCCTTCTAGAGCAGATAGATAGGAGTCCTCATTTTCAAATATACATTCTTCCAATAAAATAATTCTTCACATAAACCAAAACGTTTTCCTTACTTTTTACCCACATATCCTCCAAAAAATCACTATTATAAAATCTATTCTCGATAAAAATGGAACTCAAACAAACTCTTAGCTCTTGTTTGGTCCTTATTATTTTCAAAATGCATTTTTCTTATTTTCAACCACACATTCTTCAATAAATTAATAAAATTTTTCCTTCTTTTTTAATCATACATCCTCTATCAAAATACTGTTTCAAAATGTATTTTGAACAAAAATGCAGCTCAAACAAGCTCTTAATCTTGTTTTCAAAAATTTATTTACTTTATAAAAATACCAAACCAAACATTTCAAACACTAGCAAACATTCCCCGAACATTTGATTTGTTGTAGCTGTCACCCATAACATTTCCAAATGTTTTAGAGGAGGGCCTTTTGGATGGTTTCCATCCAAACGTCCGTCATTTGACCATCCAAAAAAAAATTACCATCTTTTTTATCAACTAGGGGAGGGTAAATTCGTTCATACACTTTAAACACTAACTTCCATCTTCATTTTCGAAATTGAAAAGTTCAGAGACGACCCTTACAAAGAGAACAAAAAATTTCAAAAAATTATCCACAATATTGAACTCGCCTGAAGCCAGAGAACTTGACGATGGGGATGTCAGATATGCGTGCTATCTGAGAGGATCACTACCCGAGCTTGTCTATGGTACGTTTTTGCAAGTGTCGTTGTTGCCAGTTATAGTTAGAATAAAAATTGTACAAAACGTAGTATTTGTGAAAAACTTATATCCTTGCACGTTAGGATTGTTATGAAGAATTACTAAAACCTATTGTATTTATCCATTTTGTGATTTCGTTGTTTGTGGTTAATGCAATAGGTAGGGTTTTCAAAAATTGTATAAAGTGGACTGTATGGACAAAATTTTGTAATGAGTACATAGGGATGTCTATTATGATAACCATATTTGTTCCGATTGGACTTGTGTAATTTTTTCCCTTTTCAGGAGAGAACTCCACTTATTTCACAATCTGACTAAACTATGGTGGTATTCTTTTTCGTAAAATGCAAAATTACATGTATGAACATGGTAAGATCAGATATCTTGATTACATGGACCCAAATTTCTTCAATCGATTTCTTTTAGACAATACAATGAACATGTTGGTTTATGGTAAGCCAATAAAATATGTATATAGGCTTGAAAAGAAAATATTCGTAGACGGGTCATTTTCTTTAGTACTGATGGAGACTTCATGATTGTTGTGAAATGGCTTGGTCCCACAAGAGTTGCAGATATTTATTGTTTGTCGAAATCGATAGAAGTATTGGAATTACCGTACGATGAGAATGTACCAACTGGAGTGGTAGTGACTGATATAAAAACTGGTGAGATTTTGGAGAGTGTTAGTATCAATAATGAAGATATGGAGGTTGAACATAAACCTTTATTTGCAATTGAGGTTTTTGATGACATTGTAGATGGTGAGGATCTTTATATGGTTGATGAATTTGAAGAGGATCATTTGCATGAATATGATGGTGTGGATAATAGTGGACTTGGTGTATTTCACAATGTGGAGGTAGTTGAGGCAGATGTAAGTGCAAATGATCAACATGTAGAACGAACATGTGAGAAGTCAACCTCTGATGTACCATGTTCCTTTGAAAATGCAGCAGAAGTAGAAGATGCTCGATATACACAGTTTTAGCATCCAAGAGTTGACAATGAAAGGACTGGTTTTATTGAACCATCAACATTTGAGAGTGTAGCATTCATCTGCATTTAAGGGTGCAACAGGAGTAAAAGATCCTGGAAATACACAGTTTAAACAACCTACAGTTGATAAACTATCCATATTTGACAATGGTACAGAAGTAAAAGATGCTGAAAATGTTGGGCCTTCTAATACACCTGTTGACCTTTATATTATAGAAGACATTGCTCAGAATATTGGCATTAGGTCTCTTGGTGGTAGGTCAGAAGTGGAAGAGGATAATGAGATTGGTCTAGAACATTTTTCAAATTATAAATACGAACATGAAGATATGGAAGATGATAACTAAGATGAAGGCATATATTTCAGATTAAGTGAAGGATTTGATTTACTGGTGGGGAATGCAGGCAATGACCAACCTCGTGAGCAGACTGAAAATGCAGAGAATAGTGGTACATACTACGGGGACTCGGATGACCTAAGAAGCATTTCAGGTGGTGATGAAGCGAGTGCCACAACTAACAATAGAAATGATGGTAATAGGTAAGTGAACTGTAGAATGTTTAAAATTTTGGTGGCTTACGAACAAAGTTTTATAATAGGTTTGTGGCTTTTTATGCTTATTTTTAATAGGTTTAGGGCCTGTTATGCATTTCATAATAATATATTTAAAAGGTTCTCATGTGCTTTACATGTATGAAGTTTGAGAATGCAAAATTTGAGATCGGCTATTGTGCAATACTTCGTGAAGAATGCAAGAGAACTTAGATGTGTGAAGAACGAACCACATAGGATAAGAGTAAAATGTCAAGAGAATTATCATTGGCAATTGTATGCCTACAAACAGCTTAATAATCTTGTACATTAGTCTGGAAAAATAGTAAGGTCCATACAGGTTTCCTGGTCAAGAAATACCTACGTAAGTTCATGTTGGATACTAATTTGTCTATGAGTAGCTTCATGGAAACTGTGAAGCAAGATTGCATGTATGAAATATTCAAATATCAATTTTATAGAATAAGGGTAAAATGTGCAGATGTTGTGAATGGACTCGTTGAGGAGCAGTACAAGATTCTATAAGACTATGGTGAGGACATGAAGAGAACTATTCATGGAACTATAATGCATGTTGAGGGAACATGAGGTGTGTTTAAAAGAATGTATGTATGCTTAGGGGCTTGTAAAGAAGGTTTCAATGCTGGTTGTAGACCTATGATAGGACTACATGTGTGTTTTTTGAAGAGTGCACATGGGGGTCAATTACTGGTAGCAGTGGGGATTGATGGTGATAATTGTATGTTTCTAGTTGCTTGGGCAATTATGGATGAAAAGAACAGAGCCAACTAGACTTGGTTCATAGAACTTTTGGTATTTGACATAAGAATGTGTAATAGTAAGGTTGTGCTAGACATTTGTATAGCAATTTTACTTTTAAACATAAAGGCCTAACTTTGAAGAGTTTGTTCTGGGCTGTAGCCAAGTCTATTACTGTATCAGAATGGAATGCAGTTATGAATGAGATGAAAATAGTTAATGAAGAAGCCTTCAATTGGTTTAGTGAGAAGCCACAGCTTAATGGACAAGATCCCATTTTCAGGAACATGCTAAGTGCGATATATTGTTGAATAAGCTCTGTAAAGCCTTCAATGCCTCCATTGTAGCAGCTAGAGGGAAGCCTATAATCACAATAATGGATAATATTATGAATCAACAAATGAAACAAATGAATGCAAAGAGGGAAGCAGTTCAAAGGATGGATCATGCATATGGTCCAAAAATTGTAGGGATGATTGAGAATGCTAAATAAGATGCCGGTTCATGAGGGCAAATTATGTAGGTAATCAAAAATTTGAAGTTTACAACACTAATGGTTTGAGGTGGAGTGCAGATTTGGTGAGGAATGAATGTGCATGTAGGAAATGGCAATTTAGTGGAACTCCTTGTGCACATGCTATTTCTTGTATGCTATCAAGGAAAATAGAATAGATGAATATTAAATGAAGGAGACATATCTAAAAGCTTATAGTCTTGTGATTCATCCAATGCCAGGGCTTGAACTTTGGCCTGATTTGGGGAAAACCCATTGAAAAGATCTGAGTCTTAGTTGGAGTTAAAATGACAAGAACAGACATGAAAATGACATGTAAGAGGTGTGGAGAAGCTGGACACAACAAGAGAACATGTACTGTACAGATGCAGCCTCCTGAAGCACCACAGACACATAAGCAGAAGGGAAAAAGAAGTGCAACCACCTCAACAGGAAACAACCCCAAAAAGAAAAGGTCCAAAGCAATGTAGTCTTTATGTCGTTGAAAACTAAACTTGTGCATATGAAATATGAACTTGGAATGTAATTGATGTTTTTGAATTTGTAATTCTGGCATTTCATTTTGATTCTACTATTTATTAGTTATGTGATATATTGAATTTCATAATTTTATATGATCAATATATACACTTTTTGAGGTGCATTTGCAATGAAAATTGTTATTAAAGTTATGGGGTGTTTTCTGTAAGCAGTTTAATATGTATGGGACTTTTTCTGCCATTTTTAAAAACGTTTGGAGCCTTTAACTCATCATGGACAAAAGATTTGTGATTTTTACTGCACCATGTACTTAACGTTTGGGGTGTCAACCACATGCAAAAAATTGATATATACAGAACACTACAACAATTAGAATTGCATTTTACACCCATTAACTTAGGTACACTATTATCAAAGGAAGATTATAGATCCAACAAAAAACCTCCTAAAACCCAACACATATTTAACTACAGATCCACTTTATAATAATTCCACATACAAACCCACAAAATCAAATCTTCCATACACCACCTCCATTCGAATGGAGTTGCCTAATTTCAACTTTCATCTCTCGCCTCGACCGTAAAAGACCAATTATCATCTCTCTTGATCTTTGACAGTCTGAGGATCCCATCAAAGAAATAATGTACAACCTTGTAGATCCATTCCACGTGGACATGTAAGAAATCGTCTACCTGTGTTCAAATTAGTTCACAGTGTCTTCATCTGAGCAGGGGTTCTGCAATTGCAAACTGGCATCTCCATTTCTTCTACCTTCAATTCAGTATGCTGATGAGGAGCGAGAAATTGATAATTTATTAGAGTAGTACTATACTATATTTGGAGGGAAATAAACTATAACTTATTTGGAGGTTAGTATTTAAAGTGTGTGGATGAATTTATTCTCTCCTATTTTGGTAAAAAAATGGTCGATCTTTTTTGGACAGTCAACTGACGGACGTTGGATGGAAACCTTCCAAAAAGACCTTCTCTAAAACGTTTGAAATCAAAGATTCGGGAAAAGTCTATTAGTGTTTGAAAGGTTTGAGGATATCGCCACAATTATCCCTTATTCAAATACTCATTTTCAACTATATATTCTTCCAATAAAATAAATCTTCACATAAACCAAAAAAATAAATAAATCCTTACTTTTTACCACATATCCTCCAAAAAGTCACTATTATAAAATATATTCTCGATAAAAATGGAACTCAAACAAACTCTTAGCCCTCGTTTGGCCCCTATTATTTTCAAAATGTATTTTCTCATATTTTCAACCACACATTCTTCAATAAAATAATATTATATATAAGTTCATTTTTTTTCTTTTTAAACCATATATCCTCCATCAAAATACTATTTCAAAATGTATTTTGGAAAAAAAATACAGCTCAAAAAGGCTCTTAATTTTGTTTTCAAAAATGCATTTACTTTATAAAAATACCAAACCAAACATGTTTTGAGTATCTTAAAATAGCTTGATAATATCAAACCCCCTAATATTTGCAAAATTATGTAACTTTTCAAATGAATATTCTAAATACATAAATGCTAACATTTGTAATATGGCAGAAATAAAATTAATAATTCATGAGAAATAGCTGATGGAATCAGCATATTGGCCACTTCAAGAACATGAAAGGTAAATTGATATCTACTGAAATTAAAATAACTATCAGACTGAAAAATGTTGAATGTAAATTATAACTCCAAAACAATGTATACAGTAGATGAAATATGTTCTGCTTCACTTGAAAATGGAACAAATATTGCATTGGATTATCCCGTAGAACTCTAGGCTTTATCATACTACCTACCTGTCTGTATCACCTAACTCGGCTGATCAGACGAAACAATTAGACTGTCAAAACAGGGCCAATGCTGAAGGCACAGATGAAAATGTAATATCTGGATCGATCTCCTGCTCATAAATCAACTTCTTGCTGTAATCCAGACGGTGCAGAGAAAATATTGCACTACGGGAAAGTCGTTCTATCTCCTGCTCTTTTTTGGTTTTAGTCTCTTGATAGCCATAAATGTTACTGCAGCTGACAGAGAATACCTTCACAAGACAAAAATCGGTATCAGATAAACAGTGTATCACTTTTTTACTCGTGCTGCAGAAGTTAATAGATAGGTTTATTGTATTGGTCAATAATGAAAAGACCATGTCACTACAGTTGCCAATTAGAGGTCAATGAGAAAATCTTCATTCAGATGATAATCTTTCAACTCAATATTCCAAATGTAACCATTTTCAGATTCTACTTTGACCCTAAACTCAGCCTGGATGCCAGGTTTCATCGTGGAAAGAGAAAAGGGAATTAAGAGGCAAGGAATTTAGTTTCTCTCGCCAAATATAAAATCCAAGTAATAAATAACATCAGTTAAATAATTAACCTTGAAGTTCCATTTTCTAATTGTGTTCGTAATTAATTTCCTTCTTGTTTCCTATGGAATAACGAAAGGTTCATCATACTATTTCCGTTAATTTTGCTAGCTGAGAAATGTGATAGAACTAGATACTTAAATAGTGAAAGCATAGGGTGCAAATGAGGGTGTGCATAAGATGATAACAAATATTGGAAATGAAAGCAGGCATGTAAATGCAAGAGAATGCATAGCAGCAACAAACAAAACTATCCAGAACAATCCCTTTCCTTTGTTATGTTTCTTATACAATGCATACAGTCATTGAACTCGTAAGTCGCAACTGAATGAATAGAAGTGACCAGACAACCTAAAAACAGCACAAACAGGCTGCATAGGAGTGATGTGGTAATGCCCAAAAACCATGTAAAAAGAACTATTCAGTTGAATGATGAATGCCACCGTGTCATATGTGAGCAGGAGATCCTATGAGTTCCGAAAAAGGCTCAAGCATCACCATGTGCCAACAAGCATGAAGGTGAAAACGGGAACAGTTTTTCTTTGATACGACACCAGGAAAGGTACATCTGACAAGGGGAAAACAGTTTATAGATGGACATCTTTGCTATGTGGCATAAAGTGAAATCTTAATCAAATTTATTTCAAGTGCATACCGAGGTGGAAGATAACACCTAGGCATCGGAAGCATCCCAAACTATCATTAAAATCCTCCATAAAGAACAACTGATTGAAGTGGATTGTGAAAACTGATACAAGAACAACTCTCAACTATGTGCAGAGAATTATGTCTCCAAAATTTCAACTATTTTTCACATAACATGAAACGAACCATTCATCTTAAAAGTGCTAAAAGTAGAACTTCAGTGTCGGCTTTATCAGATCAATTCACCTGGATATCATTCACTTCACGTCCTAACATTTCGGCTTTCGCTGTGCAGTCTTTTTATACCAGAAATCGTTTTTTTTTTTAATCATCTTACTGCATGTGAAATCTTGAATCCCAGATAAAGGTGCAAATGAGCCAGCTCAACTATATTTTGGAAGCTCAAACTCGGATTGATGTCTAGAATGGTCCTAAGAAATGTCAAACTAAGCTAGAATGAGG
Source organism: Fraxinus nigra (assembly GCA_903798295.1). Taxonomy (NCBI): domain Eukaryota; kingdom Viridiplantae; phylum Streptophyta; class Magnoliopsida; order Lamiales; family Oleaceae; genus Fraxinus; species Fraxinus nigra. The sequence goes on along the minus strand of CAIGRH010102628.1, from coordinate 15,802 downwards.
TCGTGATAAGTTGAACTCAAGTCATGCCTTAGCAACTTAATTAATTTACGCCAGTATCTGCTATTTATTAGCTTGTAGAGATGAGATAGATGCGAACTTGAAATATCAACAGGCTAAAATCACTTCTTGTTTCATTCAGGCTAGGCTCACTCAGTCTCGAGCCAAACTAGGCTTGAAACGGCTATTGCACGAGCTGAACAAAACCATCATTTTTTAAAGAGGAAAGTTAATCACGTTAATGAGAGGAAATAAGATTTGGCTTAAAATTTGTTAAGATGGCTTGGATTATTATATTATCAGATTCACCATTCATTTCATCAGAAACTTTCGAAAAAAACAAATTAACAAAGTACACCAGCTTGACAAACACTGGTAGGCATGAAGTTAGGTTTTATCTTTCTCGTTCCTAAATATTTGGACTGTCAGGCACCTTATATCTATGGAGAACCAGTGCACTTACAGACTTTCGAGAAAAAAATATTCTTAACTTATTAGCCAATGGTGTAACTAAATTAAAAATAAATTGGTCAAGCAGATATCACTAGTAGAATGCACTGACAGAATAAATTGACTGAATTGCAGAAAAGTTTACTCAGCTATGATGTGGAAGAGTTATCTTCCATTATCCCCATGTCAAAACCAGATGGAAAATATTAAATCCCTGCTCGGGCTCCATTTTTGTGGAAATACATTTCTCTTTCTTTTTTTCAACCACATATTTTTCAATATTTGTGGAAATACATTTCTCTTTCTTTTTTTCAACCACATATTTTTCAATAAAATAATATTACACGTAAATTCAAAACTCTAAATTTTTTAACTACATATTCTCCAAAAAATCACTATTTCAAAATACATTTTTCCCAAAAACCTATTTTTAATGGAGCCCAAACAGGGGCTAAATAAATATCATATCCAACTCATGAAAGAATGTGTCAAAACAGTAAGACCGCATGCTTTTATATCCACAGATTTGAAAAAGTTAGGAAATGAGAGTACCATGTCAATGTATAATTTAGATGGTCCTGCGGCATTACTGAACTATGAATAAGTGTATTAGCATCCTTTGGAACAGGGTATGGACTGCTGGGGTTGACATTATCATTGATATCTTCTATGTATAGTGTGTTCTCCGGAAGTCCACAAGCATGAGCTATAGCAGGCACATCAACATAAAACCACTGAGCGGCACTGGGATCATTTGCTGGAACAAATATGCTTGGCTTCTCACTGCCACGTACAACTCCAAGAACTTCTACAGAGTTAATAGCTCGAGAGAACTCCTGAAAGATTCAATATATTGTAACTAATTTCAAACAAAATTCACTATTTAACATCAAATAAAGACATCACAGAACGTTTTGACAACCTCAACAATGATCGGCTTCTTGGACCAAAAGCGCCACCAAGAGCTTTCTGTACTGTCTTGAGCAGGGGTGGATGCTCCACTTGACCGTTCATCATCTTCTGAAACTTTTAATGCCTTGTCTCTCCAACTCCGTGGGACCCATCCTCTATTTACCAATATTGGTGTCTGCAAGCTGAAAGAATTTTTAACCACACAATGAGAAAGCAGTGAGCACCATAAAAAAATGACATGAATATCTTGTAAGAGAACGTGATCGATCAACTTCCTTCATAAATTTTGAGGAAACATAAGTCATATGAAGATCTTTTAAAATGCTCACTCCTTATTCATTCGAATCTAACTACTTAAAACATATTTCTCTCTCTTTATTTTAACTCCTCTTTCATCCCTTATTCTTACTAAGAATATGCACTTAGGTGTGTTTCATTGGAACTCACAAGGAAAGAAAATAATTTCTAGGCAATTGAATTGCCTAGAACTTATTTGCATGAAAATTGTCAATTAAATTGGCTTAATTTTCAACCTAGAAAATGTTGTACTCTTCCGTAAAGTTGAGTTTTTGAAAAGTGTGAATTACCTAGAAAATAAAAATTTACCCTCCCAACCCCCACCCCACCCCCAAAGAGAATATTTTCTTTATTTTTGAGGAAAAGATGGTCACGTGACCAATTTTGGAAATATGTTCATGGTAAAAAATGCAATCAAACACCCCAAGAGTAGGAACTTGAGTGGAAAAAGGACATTTTCCATGGAAAATAAAGCCAATTAATACACCCTTATTGTTAAGTGATATATGGTTTTAGAAGGAATTTTATCTGAGTAATTAATATCCATAAGCTCATGACCTCAGAATCAGTTCCCCAAATCTTACCTGTTAGGATCATCAGGGATGGGCCGAAGGGGAGTAATGAGGTAGTATCCATTTTCAGTCACTCCAGAGATACTTCTTGAACGCGGGCCAACATATATCGACTTCTTCTCATCAAAAAATCCTCTACATTGTACTCTCCTGAACTCCAGAGGGTCAAAGTTTCCACTAGAAGTTGCAATCTCATTACTCTTAAGTGGTTCAAGTCCTAGTCTATTCTGCCTAAACTCCAGCATTTTTATCTGCAGAAACAAATTAGTAAATATAGGTTACGAATCTTTGTACGTAACTAAAATACAAGACCCGTACCAGACATTAACTTTATTAATTGTGAATCTAAAAAAAATGTACAAACAAACATGTCACACTAACAATAATTCAACAAAAAGAAAAAAAAAAGAGTAAAACTCTAACCTTGTCTTGTCTTCTGAAGATTTGCCAAGTGCCAAGGCCAAAAGTGATGGCTCCTGGTACAAAAAGCAACACCTTTGACCATGTAGATCTTTCTTTGTTTGAACCTAATCGACATAATGACACAAAATGCAGAAAGTCCAGATCATTTTAAAGAAATATTCTCAAATTAAAATCTAAACGTAGAAAGACCCAAATCTTTGGGAAAAAAGTATATATACCTTGAGGTTGCTGAGGGACAGTGGAGATACCGGGGGCTGTAGTAGAAAATAGAGAGGAAGGTGGAGGAACCCACTTGGATAAATTGATAGGTCGGAGATTTCTTTCTATTGTTCTGGAAATTGAAGCTGCTGCCATGTCGAAGATTATAAATCCGACATCTGCAACGGGCCAACGGCAATTTGTCACTTGTAGAACGCAAAATGAAAGGGGTTTAATGCAAAAACCTCTGAGGGTTTCGGGGGCGAGGTAGTTTGGCCTGTGATCGGTTGCAAAGATGCTATTGGGGGTTAAAAATGTCAATACACAGTATATTTTCAACCAGGTTAAATTCACCCATCACCAACAAAATTTATATTTAATATCATCATGACAATCTAATTCAATTTTATTTCATTATGACCACCCAATTTCAAATAACGTTTCATTAAGACCATTCAATTTTATATAACGTTTCATCGTGGCTACCTAATTTCTTTTCACCATTTTCATTAATTTCAAAATGCGTAAAATAATAAAATTTTAATTAAAATTTTTTTTAAAAAATTTTTTTTTAAATAAAAAACTTTTATTTTTGTTTTTAAAAATTTATTTTATATATATAATACAAAATTACCATTTTATCCATTTTAAAAATTAGTGAAAATGGTGAAAAGAAGTGAGTGGCCATGATAAAAAGTTATATTAAATTGGGTGGCCATAGTGAAATAAAATCGAATTGGGTGACCATAATGACACTAAATATAAAGTTGGATGACAATAGTTAAACAAAATTAAATTGGATAGCCATATTGACACTAAATATAAAATTGGGTGGCCACCAATATATTTAACTCATTTTCAACGTTGTTCTGATCTTTAGAAATTTTCAAATAGTCAAGTTCGTTATTCCTAACTTGTCATTCCATTTAAAATTAATGATTTCAACAATAAGGCAAACAAAATCGTTTGAGAAATTAAAACAGACCATAGCAACGAATGGAAGACATCTGATAATTGTAATTTTACATTTATCCAACTATCAAAAGTGGTTGTTTGAGAGTTATTTTAAGCACATTGCTACTTAACCTTGGTTAAATATTTATTGTTCAGAAGAAACTCGATGTGTAAAGAATTGAAAGATGAACTCACAATTAAAAATAAGAAGGGACTTGAGTTGAACCAAAGAGAACGTTCATGGACTAATGTTAATTGAGAAGCAAAGTTTTAACATTTTGCAATCTCAACCCATCGAGTCATATGATCATAAACTTTAGAGTCAGCATGTGTACTACTCATGCAATCTCAACCCATTGAATCATATGATCGCTTGGTTAGGGGACACAATAATTTATTTCCTAGTTCAATTAGGTTTCTACATGAAAGGAGAATATGACATGAGGTTTGCCAAAATCTTGGAACTACTAAAGAGAATTTTCTAGCATTCAAGAAGGGAGAAGAAGCTTTTGATTCATAAGCACATAATCATACACAAATTCAATACCTTCACTTGAATTTTGGAAGAAGATTAGTACAAGAAGATCATTGTTGAAGATATTCACACGATTTATGAGTTTTTGTTTCCTCTTAACAATTTAAATTCGGGTATTGTATTATTAATATTATTTCAAATCGTGTTTGTGTCATTTTATGAAGCTCAAATTTGTGTCGGTTTGAATGATTTATCCTATTAATGCTTTCAATTATTTGAAGTATGACTGAATATATCTGTGATTTCTATTTTGTTCAAGGAAAAAAATAAGAATTGTAGTACCTAGTAGCAATCATTTTGCCATATTTTGCATGATCTTATTTTGAATGTTTTGAGACTTAATAGAGAATAAAAATCAATAAACTTGTTTATATTATAATGAGAACCAAAACTTTATATTTATAGGGAATAATTACGTATACAATGGTAATAATTTGTAGGGTTGTAGGGATACAATTGTCATTCACTAATAAATTTATCATTTACGACACTCTCCCTTGAATGACACGTTACAAAATATTTGTCTCGTTAAAACCTTGTTTGATAAAACTCAATGGGACAAAAAATCAAACGAAGGAAAAAGAGTACATTTATTTTGAAATATTAAAGATAAATGTCGTCATTCTTTTGAAACTCATGTGTATGAAAGAATTTCGAAGAAATATACTTTGTCCCATCACCTTTGATATAACATGTTTTGAGTCGTGCAATACAAACAGTACCATCTTCATACAAAATAGTTGGATTATTTTTTGTTGAAATTAATCCGCATGGTACTTGGATATGATGGGACATGTTCCTCAACGATACACATTATCAACCGCTTTGTGGATTGCAATAATTTCAAAATAACTTGAGGATATTGCTATCAAAAATTGCTTCATAAATCTCCATGATATAGATGTTCCTCCATGTGTAAACACGTATCTCGTTTGTGATTTAGCTTTATATAGGTCGGAGAGATAACCTGCATATACATATCCCACTAAAGCAGATCCCGACTTTCGAGAATAAAATAATCCCAAATTAATAGTATCTTTCAGATAACGAAAAATATATTTAACATTACTCCAAAGCCATTGTGTTGGTGAAAAGCTATATCTTGCAATGAAAGTATGAAACTTAGGGTCCGTTTTATAGGCAAACGTGGAAAAGAATTTCAATTCCATATTAGTTGGAAAATAAAAACCCACCAAACTCATAGAAATTCGTTTTCCATGAAAACAAAGAAAATGCGGTTTAAAGTGATTGTACCTTGAAATTCGGTTTCCATTTCCACGTTGCAATCAAACAGCCAAAGTGAAATTCGTTTTCCTCGAATGTGACATTTTCCATGGAAAATGTGGCAATCAAACAGGCCTTACAGGAAAAGCTATATCGGGTCGAGTATAGTTTATAAGATAAGTTAATACTCCAATTGCATTAATATATGGCACTTCAGGACTAAGAATCTTTCCCCAATCTTTAAGTGGAGGAAAATGATCTTTTTTCACATCAAGTGACCGAACAATCATAGGTGATGCCAATGGATGTGCATTATCCATATAAAAGCGCTTTAACACTTTTTATGTATATGTAGATTGATGAACAAATAATCCTTCTGAAAAATGTTCAATCTACAACCTGAAACAAAATTTGATTTTTTTCCTCAAATCTATCATCTCAAATTCATTTTTCAAATAATTTTCAATTTTATTGAGCCCTTCAGAAATTCCAATTAAACTTAAATCATTAACATAAACTGCTGCATTTACAAATCCAATATTTATTTTCTTTATAAAAACACATGGGCAAATATCATCATTTTTATATCATCCTTGAACAAATATTCGCTAATGCTCCGGATTATTTCAATCCATATATTGATCTTTGTAATTTAATTGAGAACATGGTGTCCATTACGGGAGAATATGTTTTCTCATAATCAATTCATGGTTTTTGTGAGAAAACTTGAGCAACAAATTAGGCTTTGTATCTTATAATTTCATCATTTTCATTTTTCTTTCGAACAAAAATCCATTTATGTCCAACAAGGATTCCATTCCTCTAAGGAATTCAATTCCACCTATATGACATCTTTATGCTTTGACCAATCATTTTTATGTTGACAGTTTTTAACAGAATGTGGTTCATGATCCTCATTTTACATAATATCAAGAGCCGCGTTAGAGGCGAAAATATTTTCTATAATAACATTATTTTGTTCCCATAATTTATGGGATAACATATAATTTATTGAAATCTCGTTATTTTCGGACATTTGTCATTCTCCAAGAATCATATTTTCAACATTTGATTAATCAATATTTTCTAATGTTACTTTTTTCTGAAATTTTGGGTTGATTTATTTTTGCTGAAATATGTTATGTTGGTATACATGACTTTATCACTCTTTTTGTGTCAACAAATACATCTAATAATTGATTTACATCTATTTGCAAATGAATGATTTTATGTTGGTCTATATATGACTTTATGACTTTTCTTGTGTCAACAAATACATCTGATAATTGATTTAAAACTTTTTGCAAATGAATGATTTTTTCAACCTCTTGTTCACATTGATTGTTGCGGGGATCAAAGTGAGATATAGTTGTTTCATTTCAAGAAAATTTACCTTATTTATCAAAATGTAGTTTTCCCCTTCCAAAGTTGGGAAAGTCATTTCATCAAAATGACAATATGAAAAATGTGCAGTAAATAAATCACACATTAAAGATTCGAGATACCTAATAATAAATGGTGAATCAAAACCCACATAAATCTCAAGTCTTTATTGGGAACTCATTTTAGTACATCGTGGGAGGTGAAATAAGGACTTGGACAACAAAATAAAAAACTTGCAAGTGAGAAATATTAGGTTCATGACCAAATGCCATTTGAAAAAGTGAATATTGAAAATATGTAGTTGGTCTAATATGAACCAATGACGCAACATATAATACAACATTAACTCAAATGGAAGCTGAGAGTTTTATTTTTATAAGTAATTATCTAGCAATAAGTTGTAGATGTTTAATAAATGACTTCGCTAAACGATTTTGTGTATGGACATGCACAACCAAATGTTCAATAACAATCCCAATTGACATACAATAATCATTGAATGCCTGTGATCTAAATTCTCGAGCATTGTCAAGATGAATAGTCTTGATTGAGTAATATTGAGAATTGCGCTTGTCATTTTATGATTTGAACAAGTACTTTAGTAAAAGCTACACGTGACCATCTAGTAGAATAATCAATTATTATAAAAAAATAACGAAAATGGTCCACATGATGGGTGTATTGGCCCACATATATTTCCATGAATTCTTTCCAAGAAGTTGTGTTAGGTTCAATATTGTAATTGGAAATTCTGTGAACAACAATGATTTAATTGAACATGTGTAAAAGTCAAGGAGTGAAGTACAATTTTGTATATTTGAATTAGGTAGCCTAGGGTTTGAGTTCAAGTTTGGAAACAAGGAAGAAGCGCTCTAGAATTTCGCTAACATCACACTTGGCCATCGCTCGAGCGATAGAAATATAACCATTATCCCTCGCTTATCGCCCAGGCGTCGCTTGAGAGACATACCCTTGGCTTGAGCAACAAGTCCCCATCTCTCAATCGACAATGTTATGCGGCTAACCCAAGTTCGCGTTTTTGGTTTAGACCTAAAGTCACTACAATATAGGAGAGTAAGGACTTAGATTCCATTAAGATTGAAGAGTTGATTGGATCTCTCCAGACTTATGAACTTACATTAGCTAAATCTACAAACGATAAGTCATTAGTCTTAAATGCTGTAAGGAATAGTCATAGAGAGTCATTAGATTCAGATTCTCCTAATGAAGAGGAGTTAGCTTACTTTGCTAAAAAAATCCGAAAAATGTTTAGGAATAAAAGTAAACCTCAAGAGAAGCACAAAAGTGGTCCTAGTGAATCTAGGAAGAGTTCTAAATCTGTGATATACCATAATTGTCGAGGTTTTGGTCATGTTAGGAGTGAGAGCCCTAGCAGTAGGAAAAATCCAGATAAAGCTATAAATGCTACTTTTGCTGATGATGAGCCTAAGAAAAGTGGGAACTATTTACCATATCATTTCTCACAAAATTAAGATTTAGAGTCATACTTACAAAGAATTAGTGACACTATACATACATGGGTCACTTGTACAATTTACTCCATGTTAACTTGAACTAAGTATGTGGGAATGTTTACTGTACATTACTTATACTTGTGCATGCTAGCAACAACATTTTTAAGTTATTATATGTTAATGTTAAAAGTTTTTAATTATCCGTCCCTTCGTCACTGGTGACAAAAAGGGGGGAGAGAGTATTTATATTTACAAAAGCTTGAAATTGATGTGCATTGACATTTGCATTTTATGTCTAGGGGTCGTTGGGGAGAGATATAGATACATTTTGCATACTGCATAAAAAAACATGTTGAGAGTCTACAGTAAGGAGGAGAATTGGCATTGCATTCAATTCCATATCATAATGCAGAAGCTGTTTGAATTTTGATGTTTTGTGATGTTAATGTTTCGGTTGGTATTTTGATTGACATTAATGTCATGTCTCAAATTAACATGATTATTTTTTGATTTTTTGTATCATGTGCTTTTACACTGGGTTGAGTTGTGAATTTCAGGAAATATGTTTAACAATAAGTGCAAAAGCCATTAGTTTGATGAAGCTTGGGTAGTTTAGATTTTGTTTCTAGTTTTTCCTTGACTTATTGTATAGTTTTGTCACAGAATGTTAAAGGGGGAGTTTGTCAGGTTTTTAATGTTGGCGATTCTTTGAACAAAAAGACTAATTGTAATGTGTTGTAAAAGTCAATGACCTAGGGTGCAATTTGTATAAATTGGGTTATGAGGTCTAGGATTTGAGCATGAAAAGAGGAGAAAACATGACGCCGCATTTTTGCTAGCCTATCGCCTGGACACTACTCAAGCAACAAAAATAGAATCCCCATCGCTCGCATGTCGTTGAGGTTTCGCTTTAGCGACGGGTTTATACGAAAAATCGTAATTTGCATTTTCTAACAATTTTTCCTGCACATTCAACCCAATTACTCTTTCCTATAAATATCCTAGCCATTGGACGAAATTTTAAGATGGTTTTTCATTATTTTCATTGCCTCGTCTTTTTCACTAAATATCCAAGAACATATTCTTTCATTGTGATTCATCATTTCTTCTTGAGATCATAACCACCTATTTTGGAAAACATCATATTAAAGAATTCAAAACACATACTTCCTAAACATCTTTAGGAATGAATTTTCTCAGTTGGACTTCAAAAGTTTCTGGAGGTTGAAAGAGATTGGACTGCAAGCATAGAAAAAGTACAATAATTGGAGATTCATGAAAATTCACTTGGAAGGGACAATTAAAAAAGATCGGGAAGCTGGAGGAGACATTGGATCTTGGAAGCTATATGAGATAGATCGAGAAGTCTAGCAGGTTGGCTAGATAGTATCTACGGCAGCAGACCGTGAGTCTGGAAGAAACAACAGATCTTGAAGATTACATGAATTATAACAGTGGGAACTAATAGAATTTGTTAGGCTGGAAACGAACTGTAATCTATAATGGAGGTAACTGCTTGGTCCCGGAGTTTTTACCCAGTTGGGTTTCTCCGTCATCAATATTTGTGTTATTTATTGTTTTATTATTACAAAGTACAGTAATTCAACTTATGATAATTGGATTGTTCGTTTAACCACCTAGAAACAATTAAAAGTGACTCGTTGCTTGTTAATTATATAATTTTGAACGTAAGGTCAAACTTAGTTAGTTGACTATGTATTTTCAGTGAGACATAGGATATTGCATAGGTAGTATGTATACTGGAAAAATGGCTAGGGATTGATTTATATATTAAAACTTCAGTCCCAACTTCAGAGAGAGCAATCTCACAACTAATAACAATGATTATTATTGACTTCATGGCCTTTATTGAACAAATTGAGAGGAAAATTGAGCTGAACATTTTATTCAATGAAGGAAAGAAGATCAATCTTACAATACATTACAACGAGCCTTTAAATAGAAAGATATCTAACTAATTTTAACTAACTAACTAACTAACTTGCATTTCACTATTTAGACCAATACAAGATGGACACAAGGATTAACTAACTAACTAATTAACCAATCCAGTTCTAGCTCCAATTGCTCCAGCTCCGATTTGTAGCTCCAGCTTCCTCCAGAATCTTCCAGTTGTATAATCTGTTACTCCCCCTCAAGATGGACAATGAAGATTGATGACATCCATCTTGAATAATAAAGGAAATAAAAGTGAAGCAGGTAATGCTTTGGTGAAAATATCAACGAGTTGGTGTTGTATTCGAATAGGTAAAAAATGTTTTATAAAATCATCAACAACTTTGTCTCTAACAAAATGGAAATCAATCTCGATATGTTTGGTGCGTTCATGAAAAATAGGATTAGAGGCAATGTGAATGGTCGCTTGATTATCACATAAAATTAAAGCAGGAATGGCAGGTGAAATCTGAAAATCAAGAAGCAACTGGTTAATCCATACCAATTCACTAGCAGTAGAAACTAATGCACGGCATTCTGCTTTAGCTGAGGATATGGACAAAGTTTTTTGTTTCTTGGCTTTCCCTGTGACAGATTTCCTTGAATTAAGGCAAGACCCCCTATCTGCATTTGAAAGGGCTCATAATTGAAGGAAAATTGTACAGAAAACAAGATCCCTTGACCTGGAGTAGATTTGATATATTGCAAGAGGTCATCAGCTGTATTCAAATGTGGCTATCTTGGTTGAGATACCAACTGACTCAGCTTGTGGACTGCAAATGTAATATCAGGCCTCGTGATGGTGAGGTATAATAATCGACCAATAAGCCTTTTGTACATTGAAGCATCATTAAGAAGCTCACCCTCAAATGAACTGAGACGAATCTTTGGATCCACGGTGTCTTCAAAAAGTTAAAGAGTGTAATGGTGTTGAGATAAGAAAATGCATTTAGATGATCCAAAGCCAAGAAATACTTTAAATGCGCAAGGTCTTACAATTTGAATTGACTATGCATGAAGCTCTTTAGGGATTCAATTGCTCGAGGATTAGGTCCGGTAATAATGATCTCATCCACATAAACTAAAAAAGATACAAAACAACTACCAGACCATTTGGTAAACAAAGAATAATCAGACTTTGATTGGTTAAATCCATGTTGAATAAGAGCATTTGAAATCTTTGAAAACTACTGCCCTGATGCTTGTTTCAAGTCATATACTGATTTATGAAGTTTACATGCCAGGTGCTCCCCCTACTTCTCAGTATTGATTTGTTCTTTATATCCCATTGGAAGATCCATATAGATTTCTTCAAATAAATCAACATTGAGAAATGCATTATTAACATCCAGCTATGTAATCTGCCATTTTCTTGACGCTGCAATAGCTTAAAGGACTTTGACAGTTACTAGTTTAGCAACAGGAGAAAAAGTCTCGATAAAGTCCAATCATTCTTCCTGAGTATACTCATTTGCTACCAATCGAGCTTTGTATCTATCTATACTGCCATTTGATGTGTACTTGATTTTATAAACCCATTTGTAGCCTATAGAGTGTTTACCTTTAGGCGGACTATTATGGACCAAGTTTTGTTCATTTCCATTGCTCTCAATTCAGATGCCATAGCCTCTCTCCAATGATAAATTTTTACAGCTTGATAATAACATTGGGGCTCGGAATTTGAGGAAACAGATAGAAAAAACTTGTGTGTAGGAGAAAAACGATTAAAGGATATGTATTTGGAAAGTGGATAAGGTGATTTATGAGATAATTGCTAAGAAGTTTTCAAGAGATTAAAATGAAAGTCCTTGAGATATAGAGTGGGATTACTAGTCCTAGATGATCTTCTGATTCTAATAGGATCTATAGAGGGATTATTAATGGAAGGATGATGATTAATAGGAGAAGAATCAAATTATGAATCTTGTGAATTGCTGGCAACTTCATTTGACACTTTAGAAGATGATGCACTAGGTAAATAATTAGTGGAAATACCATAATCAGAGTTCGAGAGGACAGGTGGATTATAAGTAAGAATATCATATGCATATTTTAGTAATACAATCTGTGGGAAAAGATCAACATCATCTGATTTATGTGTTATAGAGTGGAATGAGAAAAATTGTTCATAGAAAACAACATCCCTAGAGATTACATCAAATGAATTACCATTAAATATGTATAGATCATCCAATCTTTCACCCTTGCCAATCATCCTCTAGTTGTGCAAATCCTGAATAAAACAGGAATCAATAAGGGATTTTACCTCCACATGTAAATTCCTAGTTGAAGAACTCACTGACATCAGGTTGAATTTCAACTGTAGGACATATAGTACATTCTCTAACATCAAATTAAGACCAACTTTCACCGTACCAGTGAACTTAACTGAAATCCTTTCATGATTTTGCATATTAATGAAAGTATCATGTACCGCTTTCATGATAATGAAAGCAGAATAATGTAAACAAATATAATAGTCCAGAATCCACCACCCAATGTTTAGAAGAATCAAGCAACATGCTATTGGATGTGGAAAAATAAGTACATGATACTTGATTCGAGTGTAAATCAGCACTAGTATCCACCTTCGTCGATATTAAGTGACTGCTTAACATGTTCATTAGTTGCTAATATTGATCCTGATTTAGTGTTTGCATGAAATCTCCTATACTGCTCTGTGATTGCTCTGAATTGGATTCAGAAACTTGATTAGCAATAACATAATTTGGCGGTTTGTTTGCACCAAATTGAGTACCAGTAGTAGGCTTCTGTTTGGTCTTATATCCAAGAGGATAACCATGTATTGTAGCATTTATCCACAGAATGGCCAGAAAATTCTCATTATGTACACATCGACCTTTCTTTCCTCTTAAACTTATTGTGTAATTGCCCAGTATTAACCTTCTTGATATTTCTTTTGGCATAGAACACCATAGATTTAGATCCAATGGTGGCATTGGAAGTTGCATTACTATTCCTTTGGTGCTAGCACTTTGTTAATGGGGTATGGGATCCATGAGTAATAGTTGTCCCTTGACTTGAGCAAATGAGTCATTTAAACCCATAAAAAATGAAATCACATATTTTGTTTGGTAATAATCAGCAAGTTTCTTAGATCCCCCACAGTTACACCTTCCACACGAACATCTGTAATTGGTAAGTTATTCTCAGATTGTCGTCAATTTTAAAAAGTATGAACTCACAGAAGATTGTCCCCATGTATGGTTCATCAATTCACGCCTTAATTGAAAAATGTGTGGTCCATTGCGCTGCTGATATCTCTCATTCAGATCGAGCCATAAGTCATGAAAATATTCTGAATAGATGACACTAGCAGAAATTTCTTTAAAAACTAAATTACGTATCCATGAAATGACAATGCTATTGTTGCAGATCCAATGATTATACAGATCCAATGATTATGTAGATCCTCATTATTTTGAGGTTGAGATATGGATCAATTAATGAAACCAATCTGGTTTTTCACAGATAATACAATCACCATTGCCCTACTCCATGAAGCATAATTGTCACCGGTTAGGGGTTGTGAAACAAGAACGAGTCCCGGATTGTCTGAATGGTGAATGAAGTATGGACTAGATCCATCATCAATGGTGGAATTGCTCATTGATAAAGGAGGATTATTCTAATTCTTTGCATCTGCTGCATGTGCCATGATCAAGTAGAAATGCAGGTGAATGGAAAAGAAGGTAACCAATAATAATGATTCAGTTTACATAAATTGGAATGAATGAAGCAAATGTATCTCTAATACTATATTGAACAAATTGAGAGGAAAATTGAACTGAACATTTTATTCAATGAAGGAAATAAAATCAATCTTACATTACATTAGAATGAGCTTTTAAATAGAAAAATATCTAATTAACTTTAACTAACTATCTAACTAACATTTAACTGTTCAGACCAATACAAGATGGACATGTGGATTAACTAACTAACTAATTAACAAATCCAGCTCTAGCTCCAGTTGGCTCCATCTCACTCTAGCTCCAATTGCTCCAGCTCTAGTTTGTAGCTCCAGCTTCCTCCAGCTTCTTCCAGTTGTATAATCTGTTAGTCTTGGTCTTTTTACTGCATTTTACAACTAACCACTCCTGCTCCAGCAATAAAAGAAATTAAATAGAGGGCAAGCCAAATTAATGAATATATGTTTACAGTTATATTGAAGAACATGACAATCACCAACAAGAGGAAGCAACCAGTGGAAAAATAAAAACTAGCGTGCTACTCCAATATGCACAACTGTAAAGTATTTTTGGAAGAGAAATAAATAAAAGGCTTTCAAGGTGAATGCATCTACAAAAGTTAATAAAAACCTTCTATGGTTCATTAATTCGTTTAATAATATAACAAAATATTCAAGCCCGGCAATCCATGTAATCCAATTTGTATTATATTACGAAAGCTATGTGAAGCTCTTATAAAAAACACAATAATCCAAGCAATGGCATAGAAGAACTTAATAAAGGTTTCAGGTATGCAGAGAACAAAAAATAATCAATGGAGCTAAAGCGAGATTGACCAGCCTCTACATTGCCAAAAAACAAATAAGTATCAATGATGATATGGTAAATTCAGAGGAATAACAAAATTGATGGCCATTCATACAATCTAGTAACAGAGAAACTCACAAAAACTGATGAATACAAAATATTTTCAACATATAGAAACCATTCAATTAAAATGAATTCGGAAGTTCATGAATATCTAATGAATGTTCAAACCTTAAAGGTCTCTTATCTCTTGAGGTTATAAGAACAGGAATATCCAAGACTAAAAAGATGTTTAACAGTAATTTGAACAAGTCCAACATGAAGATATTGAAATTTCTTCCTGTGAGCTTGTATAGCTTCTTTTGAAAATAAATTGATAGAAACAGTTTGATTTTTTTACTGGAATAGTCTGCTGCAATGTTTTGATAACATAATTTTGAGTGAAATCAAGTTTTCCTATCTCATAAATAGAATTGTTTCTACCTTTGAGATAGTCCAATTTTAAAGTTTTTGCTCTATTTGAGCAATTTAAAGTTATTTTGAATTAATGTCATTTGATGCAGATGCAGATGCCTTATCTTGATCAACTTCTTCATTGTTATCTTGAAAAATGTTTGACATGCTATATCTTTCTTTTGCAGTACCACCTTTACTTAACCAATTAGACATAATTGAATGTTTTACATAAAAATATTTGACATGTTGTTTCTCTTCCATACACTTTTGATTTTCATGATTCAAACATTCCTACAAAATCTCGTCCAATTCAGATGAACAAATCCTTCATCATTGTACTAAGGAGATTCAAGATCTTCTCGATAAAAGGCTTATAAGACCAAGTAAGTCTCCTTGGAGTTGTTCTACCTTTTATGTCAACAATTCTACAGAAATTGAACGAGGTGTTCC
>CAIGRH010102615.1:0-10744 GCA_903798295.1 Fraxinus nigra | reverse complement strand
TTTTTTCTTCATTTTGCTTTGTTATCTATTCTTAGGTGATTTTTTGGCCTACAAAGCAAATGTCACACAATTGTGAGTAAAAATTAACTCATTTTAATCAATAATTAGCTTTTTAGGTATTAAATAAGTGTGCAAAAACACACTTATCATACATGCTCTAGTTCTTTTCTAATAGCAATGGGAATATCATAGTCGCTTTGATCAAGATTTTCAGTGGCACCATCTTTGTTAGAATTAGGTTCAGCAATTACTTCGTCAAGTCCAAGAACAAGGGCTAATTTGGGTGAATGAACCTGCACAGGTGCCCTCCCCCTTGAAAAAACCAGCAGTGGACGAGTAGTGTCTTGAATCACCTCCTGTGACTTGAATGTATGAGGCTCGGTCTTGGGTTGTATGGATTTCGGCTGAATCTCTGACTCAGGTCGTATTGATTTTGACTGACTGTTTGGCTCAAGTTGGTTGAGTGGAACGGACTGAGTATTTGGTTGGGCAACAGAGATAGGAACTGGGGAAGACGATGAAAAATCAAAGAGAAAAAGATCTTTGTCCTTATCTTCCATGAACAAGATCTCCCCCTGGAGATAAGGAAGAGTAAAGTAATTATCTTCTTCTGCAAAAGTGACATCAGCTGACACGTAGAATTTTCTTGTGGGAGGATGATAGCATTTGTACCCCTTTTGAGTGGAAGAATAGCTAAGAAAGACATATTTGACAGCCCGTGGATCAAGTTTTCCCCTGCTTTGGGAATGCACGTGGACAAAAGCAACACAACCAAATATTTTGGGAACAAGATTACTTGAAGCATTGAAACTAGGAAAGAATTTCGTTAGAATTTGCATAGGACTTTGAAAATCAAGAACCTTTGTAGGCAATCTATTTATCATATGAGCAGAAGTTAAAACAGCTTCCCCCCAATATTGTTTAGGAACATTATTTTGAAACAAGAAAGCTCTCGTGATAGCTAAAATGTGACCATTCTTTCGTTCAGCTTAACCATTTTGTTGGGGTCTGCTAACACAAGCAGATTCATGTATTATGCCTTTGTCCTGGAAATATGGTGAGAGGCACTGATTAAAATAGTCCTTAGCATTGTCAGTCCGAAATCTTTTTATTTTTTTGACCATGTTATAAAAAATGGGAAAGACAGAGCTCACATCAGATTTATTTTTCATAAGAAATGTTTGAAGGAAACGAACCATCGAGCCCCAGAAATGTTTGAAACAGTGGACGGTCCCCAAATGTCACTAGGACAAGGCGAATATGAGATAAACGTTTGTGAGGAATGAGTCATGTGATCTGTAGCTCCTGAGTCAATGACCCAGGAGCTTGTGGTGGATATATCTGAGACTTTAGAAGCATGAGGAGAGGAAGATATACCTGAGAACGCCAAAGTGCAACCTGTTGAAGATGGTTTCTCCGATGATCCTAGCATATTTTTCAGTTTCTCAATTTCTTCTCTATTGAACTCAATAGGTGATTCTTGAGAATTACCTTCTCCATACTCTTGCCTGCTTGCCGTATATGCCTCTGCCCTTGTCCCTTTGGCTGTCCACCTTTTACTGTAAGATTTTTGTTTATTGTCTATGGCTTTCCATGGAGTTTCCAGCATTTTCCCTAGTGTGATGGGACTTTTTGCAGTACGTGCACCATATGGAATCTTTATTGACTGGCCTTGTAAAATCTGTCTGCTTGTTGTCTTCATTAGTTGGTTGCTCCGAGCCAAATTTCCTCTCATTTACAGATTTTGTGACCAAGGCTGAACTGTCCACTGGATTATTTTCAATCATAACTCCTCTCCTTCCTTCCTGAGCACGAACAATCGCAATTGTTTCATTTAGCGATGACAAATCCTCTTTTCCAAGTATTTGGACTCTTACTGCATCAAATTCAATATTCAGTCCCGCAAGAAAATCATAAATTCGGTCTTTTTCAACAAACCTTTTAAGGAGCGCTGCATCTTCGCTACACTTCATTTGAATGCACTGGTAATGATCCATCTCTTGCCATAAGCTCTGCAACAGATTGGAATACTCTGTGATTGACCGACTTCCTTGCTTGGTAGATGAAATCTTGGTCTTGATTTCATAGATTTGTGCAGCATCTCGGACTTTAGAATAAGTCTGCTTCACAGCTTCCCATATTTCTTTGGCTGTGTTAAGAATCATACATGTATCGCTGATTTCTGGCAGCATAGAGTTCCATAACAAGACATTACCATAGAGTCTTGTTCATCCCAAGCATCAAATTTAGGATCCCCTTTTTTAGGTCCAGTACTGAGTAAGTGACTCAGTTGGCCTCTTCCCTTCAAGAACGTGCGAACCAGTTGAGACCACTTCAGATAATTCTTACCATTCAACCTGTATGCTGCCTGGATGTTCTGCAATTCCCCTGTCGGAGTCGAGTTCCTGCCTTCAATCAAAGAGACCTCCGAGGTAGCCACAGTGTTTCTAGTTTTGATTGTTTCAGACATGATCTTTTGGTAAAAAAATGGTTACGGACTTGAGGGGTGATAGTGTTTGATAATAAGCTGTCTAGTGATATCAAAATTCGCAAGACCAGAAATACAATTCCCAGAATTGAGCCTAAAGCTCTGATACCATGACACAAATTGGGCTGAATTCAATTGTATTAAATAAAATGAAATTACACTGATATATATAGAGCCTGTTTGGTACGGCTTAAAATCCAATTAAAATTGAAAATATGACCGTTATTGGGTCTCACCCTTATAATAAAAGTCAACAATAACGGCTATATTTTCAATTTTAATCTAATTTTAATCTCTACCACACACCCCCATACACTTCAGAGGATCTAAATTAGGAAACTGACTAATCTTGGGAATATTGACCCAAAACTAATTCCCTAGAATCAGGGATTACAATGACTGAATTATTACAAAATCTCCTAGCTAATTACAGCTATACACACACGGTTTCCCTTATTTAGAGAACTGGATTTTCCCACAATCAGTTTTTTTTCCCTGCTTTATAGCTGCAAAGGTTCCTTAATGTGCCAAAAGAGCCATGTTTGTGATTGTTTTTAAAGATTGCAGCACTTTCTGTCCGTTCTAGGGTATTGATCATCAACAAGGCCGTGAGCAATTCGACAAAGTTCTTATGGGCGTTCTAAGAAGAATATTGGATGATAACAAGCGGGTGCAAGAGGCTGCATGTTCAGCTTTTGCAACACTTGAAGAGGTATCTTAAGAAAGCTATGTGCAATTGGATCCTCATCTTCATTCTTGTTCATACCAACTTGCTTCCATATATGCAGGACGCTGCAGAAGACTTAGCACCACGGTTGGATATCATTTTGCAACACTTAATGTGCGCCTTTGGAAAATATCAGGTTTGGCATACGTTCCTTTCGTTGACTGTTCTAGCTTTATATAATTTGTTGAGGTCATACCTTTTGATGAGATATTAAAATTCCCATCGCAGCTCCCGGTGTCTATTCTTCCCTTTGTGTCTCTATTTTCTTTCTTACAGTATAGTATCATTCATTACAGAGACGGAACAGCAGGATTGTATATGATGCTATTGGAACATTAGCAGATGCTGTTGGTGGGGAACTGAATCAGGTAGAATTGATCAACAGTGCTTGCATGGGTTTTCCTATTTCTATCTTCGGCAGGCATACTGTTGTATAAAGAGCTTTTTTCACCTTCAGCATTGTATGAACTAATTATAATATTGATTTTATTTTGGTGATACTGCAGCCCAAACATCTTGAAATCTTGATGCCGCCACTGATTGCAAAGTGGCAGCAACTTTCCAACTCGGACAAAGATCTTTTCCCACTGCTAGAATGCTTTACATCAATAGCACAGGTACTTGTTTGTCTTGTGTGTCATGTTCAGTTTATATAAGGTATTTGGTTTTCTACATGAAGGTAATTGAATGTGTATCTTATCTTTTGGTAGTTTTGGTGATCTTGTGGCTTAATTACTGCTTTAAATAGTTTCCAATTCATCATTTGTCAGAAATGTTTTCTTAGTTTGGATATTTAATATTTAATTAGCATCTATTAGTACTTTTTGATAAAAAAAATATAAGTGCCAAAATTTTTATGTTAGTGGTGCCCTGGAAGAAGTGGCTGGGGGTCACGAGGTATACAGAAATTCTTGGTTGAGTTGTATGATCTAGTATCATCTGTGCACTTAATAATAACTTCAACTCTGATAGAAGAGAGACTTTTCATATTTCAGTGCTCCAATTATATGTTTCCTATATGGAGCATTGGATAAGATTGTACTGTTGTTGGATTTTTGTGGCATTTAGTTTCTGATTATATACTTCATTTCATTTAAATTTTAGTTTTGGACATGGTTGTGAAGCAGAATCAGAATTTGCGCAATTGGTTTTTTTCAGGCACTGGGTCCTGGATTTTCACCGTTTGCCCAGCCAGTGTATCAGAGGTGCATAAACATCATCCAGACTCAACAGTTGGCAAAGGTTATAATTTGACATGACATCTACTCTCTCAGTGACAATTTTGATTTTCTTTTGGAAGAGTTGGAAAATTTATGAAGCTGTTCAATTATGTTGACGCCCACCACGCTACAGCATTTGACACTAGCAGTTCTGAATCTTACTGAACCTGTTCCTCAGTTTCTCTAATATGCAGACATGCACGTGCAGGCATGCACCCGCGAAATTGTCTGCGTGTCCTTGTTGAGTACGATCAAGTGTTCTTCCTCTGATATCCACGCAAATAGTTTTAGTGTGGCCACGATGAATATATAATTCTCAATTTGAAATTTTGAACAAGATCCAACTTTGTTTTCTTTACCTTATACCATTTTTCTTGACTTAATTGCCACTGTTACGCACAACCTTCAGGCTTCAGCTTTGTGATTAAGTTTTTCCCTTCATTTGATGTTCTATTATTTATGTTCAGTAATTATCAAATATTTCTAACCATTTCAAATTCTTCTGTGTCAGTTGCAGTCCATGTATTGCAGCTAGAACAATTCTCCAGAATTTATTTATTTACTTGTTTTTTCAAAACTGGCTGATTGATTGAGAGTTTGCTTTTAGGTTGATCCTGTTTCGGTCGGTGCACAGTATGATAAAGAGTTCATTGTTTGTTCTTTGGATCTTCTTTCTGGACTTGCTGAAGGTCTTGGTGCTGGGATAGAGAGTTTGGTACTTACTTTCACTGCAATATCTTATTTAGACATATCATATAATTTTAATATGTCTACAGGAGCGTTCTTCATCTGATGTAAATTACTAAAAACAAAATTTCTTGTCAAGTGACGCTCTTTTTCTAAAGTAAATTATTGAAAAACAAGAAAATGAAAAGGGATGACCTTTTATTGGATAGGTAGCTCTTAGAGGGCCATTAAATATTTTTAGTCCTTCTGGTTGCTCTTTTTGTTCATTGTGTTCTTACCAAGGGAAAATAAATTGGATTATGCTTGTTGTACATCACATGATCCATAACCCTTTACATAATGGCCATTTGGCCACCCCCTATTGGATGGGTGGCTGGTGCATGATCCAAATAAATTGGTATCTTGGTCATTGTGAATGCCAATTGCTGTTCTCATAGTTCTTTATTGAAGTCCTCGTGATTTTGACGATTCTATAGTCGGCTACTTTCTATTCATGGTAACTGTACTTTCATCCAGTTTCATGATTGAAACTGTGCTTCATATTTGTTCAGTCGGGTAAATGCACTTTATTTGATTTCAATCAGGTAACTATGTCCAATTCCATCACTTGGAATGATGAAAATTGATAAAGTAGCTGTCAATAAATGATGACTATCATTTATTTCACTAAAGTTGCTCTTATTCTACGTCAACAACTAATGGCCCCGTGTGATGATAATCATTTATTGGCTTCCATGTCATCAATTTTCATCACTTCAATTGGACTAGACAAAGTTACCTTAATTGAGATCAAATTAAAATGTAATTACTTGATTGAAATCAAATTAAAGGGGAGTTAGCCGATTGGAATTGTAGTTTCTCAATTTAACATAATTGATGTACAATTTCCTGATTGAATCTTGATGAAAGTATAGTTATCGCAATGGAATTTACCTGCTACAGTCGATGCCACATGGTTCTGTCTTGAGACTTTTTTAGGATCAACATATAAAATAGCTTGAACATCATTCAGCAGTTAATATTTCTGAGATTTTCTTGACTGTTCTTTGCTGCAGGTTTCACAAAGTAATTTAAGGGACTTGCTTCTGCAATGTTGCATGGATGATAGTCATGATGTCCGCCAAAGTGCTTTTGCGTTGCTTGGTGACCTTGCTAGAGTAAGTTGTGACCTATGTTATTCCTACACTTCAATTACCATCTTACGTGACAGGATACTTGACACGGCATGAGTAATGTGTCCAAAGCTTTGGAAACTGACATGACTCTTAAGCACCTGATTTAAGTCCCGGTCATTTATCCATAACTAAAATTTTCTTACAATATAACCAGATCTATCTATAATGACAATATTAACAAAGTAATCAAATATGTACTCTCTCCTATCATTTTCTAATCATGATATATATTTTTTGGTGCTTGAATTCAATGTCAAATTTATAGAGAGCATCTCTGGGATCACATAATAATATGTATCATTTTCTAGTTATGATATATATTCTTTGGTGCCTGAATGCAGTGTCAAATTTATAGAGAGCATCTCTGGGATATCATAATAGTATCGTTTTACTAATAGCATCTCTAAAACAATAATCACCATATGTGATCCTGTGTAGTTCTCCTTACAGATATCAGTTACTTCCCATTTTTTCTTCTTATCCTGTACTAGCAAGACCATGGCCTGTAAAGACATAATAAGGAAATGAAAACCATGATACTCCACAAGAAGAAAACAGCTAAGTTACGTGTCTCTAGTTTTTACTATCTTGTTGTATTTATAATATCCAAAATGACCTTTCAGCTTAAAAATACCAACAAAATGCTGGGACCAGTAATAAAACGTCTAGAAAAGTTAAGACAAACAGGTGCACACCTCAGCCTCAATGAGTTGAGGTGTAGGCTATGACAAATGATAATGAAGGTGTAAGCTCCAAGGAGTACAATGAAAGCCTCGCGCGAGGGACATGCCTGATTATGCTATTTTATGAGTAGAGCCTTGTAGTTCCTCCTCGCTTCCAATCTACTAGTGTATTTTATCTGTTGAATCTTAATGCAGTCAGACCCATTCATAGTTCTTCTTTGTAATGATTTTATTAGGTCTGTCCTGTTCATTTGCATTCTCGTTTACCTGAATTTCTTGATGTTGCTGCCAAGCAATTGGTAAGTAAATCATCACTCTCCTGAATTCTGATGGCAATAGTTTCGGTAGCCCCAAAGCTCATTTTCTAATTAATATATGCTCTATCAGAACACCACAAAGCTGAAGGAAACTCTGTCTGTTGCCAACAATGCATGCTGGGCTATTGGAGAACTAGCAATAAAGGTATGGTTATTTGTTATGCATCGTCATGTATCGGTCAAATTGAGGAAATGACTCACTTTTAGAGCATGATTATCAATTCTATAGACAAACCGTCCTTTCTGTATACATTGCTGCACTTCATTTTTGGCCCCTTATTTCTTCATGCTTTATAACCCTTTACCTGAAACACTGACGTTTGGATGATGGGTTTGTGAAAAATGCAAAAGAAGACCTCTTTATGTCCTATTTATAATAGTAATTTAAAGATTATAATCCAAATGCTTATCATGTTCTATCCAGTTACATTGGTTTGAATTGTTTTTCTCAGTTTTCCAGCATAATGTGTGTTTGAACAATGACTTTAATTTGTTGGCATGCTATCCCACTGCTTCAGAGAGTATCTTATTACGTTTTTATCTATTGAGTGGAAATCATTTTATTAGCTTGATGATCTGCTAATTGATATTTTGAATTTCAGGTTCACAAGGAGATGTCGTCAATAGTGTTGACTCTAATCTCATACTTAGTTCCAATACTTCAATGTCCCGAGGTGATCATTCACTTGGTGTTTCATTGCATTTTATGGCTTTTTTTGTGAAGATACTGTGGCATATATAAGAATCATATACTATTTTCCTATTCATGGGGGATATCTTTGATTACTTCAAATTTTCCATGATGCTTTAAATAATAAATTTTCTGTTTGATAATAAAACAAGTGGCAACTCTCTTAGGCAAAGTAGCTCTATTCTTCTTCTTATTATTTTTAGAAAACAAAATTACCATGGCAAAGTCGAAGATAATAATCTTGTACCTTCTGCTTTTGTGTCTGCTGGAAGCACGTTGTCACTGTTTGTCATTCAATCCACCACCCAATACTGAGCCCTTGTTTGGTTTGGATTAAACTGCAATTGAAATCTCAAGTCAAAGTCGACACTTAATTATAACCACACATCTCATGGGCTTCAACTACACATTTCATCAACTTTTATCAAGATTTACTAAGAATCTGATTTTAATCTCTACCAAATAGCCACTGAATATATTCGTACAGTGTCTCAAGCTTGGGTAGAAGGTACTGGAATGGAATTTGGTTGTGGGGCTTGGTCTTTAAGCACCTAAGAAATTGTTCAAGAAAGTTCTTGACTATGAATAGACGGGCTTGTTAATCATCACTTTAGTAAATGAATTTTAGGATGCTTCAACAATGGTTATGTCAATTAATGAATAGAAAACATTAGAAGACAAATGTTACTGAATAGTAGTTTTTACTTAGTTCCTAAGACTTGCATTGTGTGTCGTGGAGTCATATTTGTGTTTGAAGGAACCAATCGCTTCTTGTTGTGCCATGTGGACATGTCTGACATGGGATTGAAAGAATCAAGAGTGACAATGTATTGTTTAGTTGCGGCGTTTGTATGCACGTGTATCTTGTGTTATGTAAAATATTGGAAAAAGAGGAATCCATTTGTTGTCTTATTGTGTTGACTTACATCGTGTAGGGGCTCAACAAATCACTAATAGAAAATTGTGCGATTACACTTGGAAGAATCGCGTGGGTATGTCCAGAGCTTGTTTCACCACACATGGAGCATTTCATGCAGTCATGGTGTCTTGCTTTGTCCATGTAAGTCGTTTCCCTGTTAACCGACTATGAAATGGATTTCCAATGTATAGAAAGGTTATGTTTTTCAAACTTGTGATAAGATGTTGAAGACAAAAGAGTAGAAGTGTTCAATGTCATCTGACATGCCTAAAACCAAGTCGAACATAATTTAAAACAATTGTAGAGAACTTATGTTTTTTATTGTTCAATGCGTATTTTCAGCTGACTATGGAACTTGTGCCTCCTATCATTGTGTCAATAGTTTTTTGTCAATTGTTGTATGCTGCCAAATAGCAGTTTTTCCAACCCAAAACAGAGTTGTCATATTATGAAAATGGCCTATATATTTGAATGATTAACTACAGCACTTCTGTATCTGCCATACAACATGTGATACTTCATTGTTTATCAGGTTACTTGATATTAGAAGTAACCTTTTCCAGGTAATGAAAATCTCTATTTAGTAATCTATCTGATTATCTATCAACTTATGACAGGATACGGGACGATATCGAGAAGGAAGATGCTTTCAGAGGTTTATGTGCAATGGTATACACTTGTTGTTTTCACGTGCGTGATGGGATTTTGACCATAATATTGGCATTCACTTCATGTTATTAGTGTCTTGCAGGTTAGAGCAAACCCATCTGGAGCTCTGAGTTCTCTTGTTTTCATGTGCAAAGCTATTGCTAGTTGGCATGTAAGGGACACGCTGTCACTTCTTTCATTGAAACCTTCTAAAATAAGACTGAAGTTGATTGCCGTACTTGTCTTGTACTTTTTAACAGGAAATTAGGAGTGAGGACCTACGCAATGAAGTTTGCCAGGTGTTGCATGGCTATAAACAAGTAAGCAGCTCCTTCCTGATATATTCAGTTCTCTTAACACTTGAAAAGTTTACTTAAAAAGAAAATTGGTAGTTTCAAAACTAAAATTTTTTATTCGTTGAAGTTGAAGATAAGTTACATATTTTGACTTTAAGATGAGATGAGAGTTACTTCTGAAAGAAGGTAATTTTTTTTATTAAAGTAAGAAGCAAGTAGGTAATCCAAACACGTTTTGACCGAATCGTTACTTCTTTTAAGGCTAAGTAACAGTATCTTTACCTCGATCATGGTTACTTAAAATTAAGGCAAAGTAACAGTATCTTTACCTCGATCATGTTTGCGATGATGATAGGTGTGAACCAAATTACTTTGCAAAAGAGATTTTAGTTGAGAACTGTATTTGAACATCTTCACCTGTATACAATGCCACCACGGAAAAAAAAAAAGAAAAAAAAGAAATGAACAGAGTAAAAATGCACTCAACCATACCTACACCACAAATGCAAGGACGTAGAAAGTGAAAATAAGGAACCAATATTTTAAGCAAGTTGTACTTTGATGGGAGCATGTGTTTGACCTTTAAGCGTTCCAAAGATGCTAACCACAAAATCAAACTTCACTCATCAGGAGTGTGGGGTTTCAATCCCCTAAATGGCCCCAAGTATGCCGTTCACCATTTTTATTAATTACTCTTAGGGAGATAACATAATTAATACATTGTTAAATCAATGACTATTTTGCCAGATGCTAAAGAACGGAGCATGGGAACAATGTATGTCTACCTTGGAGCCACCCGTGAAGGACAAGCTATTGAAGTATCAAGTATAATATTCCTTCAGTAGTACATGTTTCTGCTAAGCAAGTGACATCTCCAATGAATAGCCTCTTCA
>CAIGRH010102575.1:0-17139 GCA_903798295.1 Fraxinus nigra | reverse complement strand
AATTGGATTATCAATTCGTAAAAAACGGACAACCAGAAGTTTCATGAAATTATTATTTTGTCTTCATCAGAATACTTATCATTCATACAATCCCACTCAAAATAGATTGACCCCGCACAGCCATATGATCCAAAAAATAAAAAATAGCTACTTCAATTGAAAGTAAGTTCAAAAAAATTATAAACATGTCACAATTTTTTCAAACATCTTAATGTTTATTTGAAAAAATTAAAAAATTTGTTAAAATATTAACGTGATGTTGGGTGTTCCCTCCCACGTGAGGGAACTTATTCGTTTTAGTGGTAAGTGGGGACCACTTTCCACTTAGTCGCCAAAAACTAATTAAAAGAGAGAGACTTTGCTAGCAACGGAGAAGAAAAAGAGCGAGAAAAAAAAATGGTTTCATCACTTTTTGCCAATGATCGAGGCCTGTTTGTGGTCTGTTGGAGCTGAAATTTTAGGATCTTGTTACTGGTTATGAGAGCTACATTTTGACTAGAGTTGATTGAACATATTCTTCTTCAGTACTCAGGGTATTTGAATACTCATTTAGTGAGATTTCTTCTTTGTTATTTCTCTAAGCACTTTTAGAGTGATGGTGTTGTTGTTATCCAAGAACTAGTGTTCTTGATGTATTGGTAGCCTTTAGAGGTTGTTCTAAAGAAGATATTCAGTGTACCTAGTATTGTTCATAGTGGGGGGTTTCATATGGACTAGGTCCTGGTAAATCTTCTTGTTTGATGTTTACTTTCACAGTGTGAGTTATTAGATTTGTTTAATATTATTGTCATTTTAATTCTGCATAGAGGGGTAGGAAATATTTCCACTGCTTGTTTATTATTGGTTCACACCAACAAAGTGGTATCATTGTTCAAGTCTCTGTATTTCTTGTGAGAAAAAAAAATGGAGGATTCGATTAGTGGCATGGTTAAACTCACATTTTCCAATTTTTCTATTTGGAAGAATAGAATGGAGGATATTTTGTATTACAAAGATTTGTTTGAGCCAATTGAATCAAATGGCCAAAAGCCCAATTCTAAGACTGATGAGGATTGGAAGAAGTTGAAAGAAAGGCCATTGGCACATTATGACGTGGGTTGATCAGAGTGTCTTCCATCATATAGTATTAGGTTTTAGTTGATTTTGTTATTAGCTATTTTGTAGACAAAATAACTTAAATTGATTGTTGATGAAAGTCCAAGGAGTAGTGTGCAAATACGTCAAAGGTTAGTTAAATAGGTCTAGAGTTTCGAGTTTGGAACAAATGAGAAAATGACGCGGATTTTCGCTGGACTTTCTCTCATAAAAATACTATTACCGGATTTTCGTAGATTTTCGAGCTGCAAAAGCAGAAACACTGTCGCTGGACCAGTTGGGTTTCTCCGTGAACAATTCTCGTGTTCTTTACTGTTTTATGTTTTACTATTTATTACATTCAAATTGTGGTAATTCAACATAGGTTCATGCAAGATCTTATTAACTATGTGTTAGGTTTTCGCTGATTTTGTAATTGGCTATTCTATAGTCAAAATGACTTAAATTGATTGTTGATGAAAGTCCAAGGAGTAGTGTGCAAATACGTCAAAGGTTAGTTAAATAGGTCTAGAGTTTCGAGTTTGGAACAAAGGAGAAAATGACGCAGATTTTCGCTGGACTTTCTCTCATAAAAATACTATTACCGGATTTTCGTAGATTTTCGAGCTGCAAAAGCAGAAACACTGTCGCTGGACCAGTTGGGTTTCTCCGTGAACAATTCGCGTGTTCTTTACTGTTTTATGTTTTACTATTTATTACATTCATCCTGCGGTAATTCAACATAGGAAAAATTGGATTGTTTGGTTAACCATCTAGATAAGAATTAAAAGTGACTTGCTGCTGTTTAATTTNTGAAAGTCCAAGGAGTAGTGTGCAAATACGTCAAAGGTTAGTTAAATAGGTCTAGAGTTTCGAGTTTGGAACAAATGAGAAAATGACGCGGATTTTCGCTGGACTTTCTCTCATAAAAATACTATTACCGGATTTTCGTAGATTTTCGAGCTGCAAAAGCAGAAACACTGTCGCTGGACCAGTTGGGTTTCTCCGTGAACAATTCTCGTGTTCTTTACTGTTTTATGTTTTACTATTTATTACATTCAAATTGTGGTAATTCAACATAGGATAAATTGAATTGTTTGATTAACCATCTAGATAAGAATTAAAATTGACTTGTTGCTGTTTAATTCATATTTATTGTTAATTCCGCACCAAATACCTATTCACCCTTCTTTAGGCATTGTTAGGGTCGAACTTTGCATTTTTCATATAGCTATATGTATATAGCCTTTGGTAGAAATTAAAGAGTTTTTATGAGAGAAAGACCACATAAAACAAGGCCTTTGTGATCAGAAGGCTTGTAAATTTAAAAGATAGAGACAGTAATAGTGTTGTAGAGTACCATAGTAGCTTTCAAAGGTTGTTGAAGTTGTTGAATGAGAAGTTCTTTCGTTTATTAGGTGAAACTCGATAAAAGGAAATGAAACTGAAAGAAAGAAGCAAAAATTGGCGAAAAATGCAAGATTCAAAGTTTGGAACTAGAGTGTAAATATTCAAAAGTTGTTTTGAAGCTCACGATGAAGATTCGAAAATGTTAGGGTTAACTGGATGCAATTAGAAGTCAAAATGAGTGAAATATAATCAAAATATTTTCACAAATCAATTTTCAGCCGCACAAGGATTTTCCAGATTTTCAACTGGAGATTGAAACTCATTTTTGGCCTAATAAACAGTCTAAGTAGAAAACATCCATTTCTAGTAAAGTTGTATCCCTTTAAGTTATCTTTACAACTCAATTTGAATTGTCTCAATCGAATATTGAGAGAGAAAGTTATGATAAAAATACTAAAGGAAGTGCAGTTAGAATTTTACTCGAAAAATGGTGCCCCGGTGCCACCATGCTGTCTTCGGAACGCCGCCTGGGTGTATCTAGTCCCGTTGACCCTTTTTAATCCCATAAAAATCCTACATTGGACATAAATGTGGGGAAGAGTATAAATACAAGTTTTTGACACTTTTGAGGGAGTTTCACATAGTTTAGAGGAGAGAGAAATGCACATAATTATCAAAATCAAAAAGTAAATGTTAAGTTTTGAATATTTTTTAGGTTGAAGAAGATTCTTGGTGCAAGATCCAATTCTTTCCTTGATCAAGATTTCAAAACCAAGTTATGAACTCTATACATTTTGTTTTTCTTTCATTATTATGGGTACCTAAATTCATAGATAGGGCGAACAATGTAATCTATGTGTAACCATTTATTTCTTCTATTCTAGATTCTAGTTTTTTAAATACACATGTGTTGATTTTATTCATTAATTTAATACTTTGAATTCTTTGGCCAATTATTCAATGATTTTGTGAATTTATTACGAATCGAGGGGTGAGTGTTAGATTTAGACCACATAGTAAAATTCGGTAATTTAGTATAACGTGTAGAGATACATATACTAATTATTGCGGTCATTAGATAAATTCTTAGAACTAATATTTCGTTTAACTAAGATTGATTCACATAGAAATATTTTGGCCAATTATTCAATGATTTTGTGAATTTATTACGAATCGAGGGGTGAGTGTTAGATTTAGACCACATAGTAAAATTCGGTAATTTAGTATAACGTGTAGAGATACATATACTAATTATTTCGGTCATTAGATAAATTCTTAGAACTAATATTTCGTTTAACTAAGATTGATTCACATAGAAATAATGAATTGAATTAGTTAAATAGGCTCAATGGGAACCCGGTATAGGTAAATTGAATACTTTAGAAAAAATCGATTGAACACTACGATAGTAATGAATCTTGATTGGCGAATTTAAAGGGGATTCACATGTAAATTTGTAAGTCCTAGCATTTTATTTTCATACTTTTAAAACTCAAACTCGATAAATTGTGTACATTAGATAATTTAGTTTTAGTTAGAATAATTTAGACACTAATTGCAAAACTTTATTATTTGTTTTCAATCAAATTAAAGTTATGAATAATTAATTACCCAAGTGTTAGTTAGTAGTCCTCGTGAGAAAGATATTCAGACTCATTGGTCCACTATATTACTTGTTACGATCCGTACACTTACAGAATATAAAAATGACAACATCTACCATGAAGCTTACACTAGATGATGAGTTGTAGGCTTTACTTATGTTGAGTTCCTTACAGACAATTTCGAATCTTTAGTTGTCTCTTTAGGTAATTCAGCCCAAATGGTGTGATAACTATCGACACGGTGAAAGACATTTTGTTCAATGTAGAGGCCAGAAGGAAATAACAATGCACTTCTTCTAATTTTGAAGCACTTGTTACAGGGAGAAGATACAGTAAAAAAACCCCATGGTGATGACTGTCGCAAGCTCGAGCCCCTTAAAAAGGCAGAAAATTGAAAAGAGAATAGTTAAAATCGCAAGGTGGAGAATAAAAAGAACAAAAAGAGACTGCAATAGTTGCATCTAATGCTAAGGAATTTATTGCTTATGAGGAAGCATGTGCTAGCCTTACATGCTAGGATTATACATGGATAGTTGATACAGTCGCTTTTGTTCATATTACTCCATGTACAGATTTTTTTCGTCCTATACCTAGTAGTGATTTTGGTTGGGTCATGATGGGAAATGAAGCTAAAGGAAAAATTGTTCGCATGGGGATGTACAATTGGAAACTAGCATTGGTAGCAAGTTACTTCTCAAGGGTGTTAAACATTCTCCTGATATAGCGATTGAAAAAATATTATTTTTTGTTTTAGAAGAAATTTTCTTGTAGAACTCAAAAATGATTTGGGTTACATTGCACGTCGCTACGACACTTCTTAAGTGTCCAAAATAATTTTTTTGGTTACGATAGTAGTGTTGCACTCACTAGTCTTAAAATTTTGTAAGGTGTCGAATTCTAATTTAAACGGCAAATTTTTTATTTTGGTTTGATTGCGTTATTTGTGATGGCACATTCTACATTAATTACCGCATTTGTTAAATCCTTAAAATTAAAATTAAATAACTTATTACATAGTGCCAAACAATCCCAAACTCAGCCACGTATTTTGATTCCTTCTCATCCCTCAATCTGATTTTTTTCCCTCAACTAGGCATCCCATTTAATTTTTACCATCCACCGAGTGCCATAACCATCCCCAGATTCCCTACTTACCTTATCATTTAAATCCCACTTTTATTAACTACCAACTGCCACTCCCATTTGTAATTGAAAACATTAACTCATTTCAACTCCTATAGCCACGTTTTCTCTCGCAAACCACCATACATATACATAAAATTCCACTTTCCTTTTTTACATAGACTAAAAGATCCTTTGAACTTGAAAATTATCTAAAGGAAAGGCTAAGAGCATGCCGCACTTTGTTACAAATTTGACACAAAAGGGTACTCAAACTTAAAACATTTGAGGGATAGTGTTTTCAGCACTTTTGTAAGTGAAGTAAAAATTATTTGTTTTCGATTTGCATTAGCGTGTTATTGTGTTGCTCATGAGAAAATGGAAGTACCCTTAGGTGTTTTGAATAAGATATGAGGAGCATATTTTTTTGTACTTGAAAGAGGTTATCAAAACCTGAGAGTAAGTGAACCGTCTGATCACCGGTTTGCTTTGCAATATTGATGGTGGCACAAATAACCAAATTGAATTTCTAGAAAGGACTTTGCTAAAGGTACATAAATTTCACATAATGATTCACATAATTACATGTGGCATATATCCAACCTTTAATTCAAATCTCACACTTTCACATCAACTATCGGATGATTGTCACATCACATTATGTAATCCTTTATATACATAAATTATGTACAACAAGAATTTTCCTTCTAGAAAATATGTTTTTTTATCATTTATTTTAGTGTTTCCTATTGATTAGTACTTGTGGTACACATCTCCTACTAAAATTTTACAAGTTAATTCAAGGCATGATAGTGGTTTGGCATCTTGGCATCGTGGCAAGTGCTGGCCATTTGAAATTTTCTTTAACTTTCTAGTAAAATTTATAGTTATGTGAATCTTTTATGAACACTTAGATGACACTTTTAAAAATGTTTAAATTTCTATTTCGTCTAGTTTCTATATACATTTCACGTCAACTATAATTTAGAAATGTTGGATAGACTGTGAGTGAAGTTTAAATGTTGCTGAATTGAAATTCAAGTTTCTATCCTCCTATTTAAAAATGACAAAACTCTGGCTACGGTGCACGTTTTAGAGTTAAATCGGCAAATTTTGAAAGGTTTATGAGTCTTCTAATATTGTTCTTTTGAATAACCTTAAAATTTTACCCAGAGAAAAACTTTTGTCCGTTTTAATAGACTACGTCCGGTCAGTTTCGAAATACTGTCCAACATACTTGAAAAATATTTTCGTGCTTCAAATATCATCCTCGATGCCCCAATTTTGTATTTGTTTTATTTATATGAATGTTACAGTCTCTATTAAAATTTCATAAGTTTTAGCTGACGTTTGCTAGGTCACACATATTTTTCTTTCCACTACAGCGCAACTAGTTTTTACTAAATCTTCTCCAATTTTTTTCCAAAATAAGATTATACCACAATTGTCTAATTCTATATGGTCAAATGTTAAGATCTCCCATGTTTTTTTATATTTCAAACTCTAAAATTCTTCTTATTTAAAATTTATTTTGATTAACGTTATGGAGCTCAAACTAAGATTTTTTTAAATCTTTGATTTACGAGAATTTGAGACATTACAACTTGGTATTTGAGAGCGGTTTATTTTCTGTACACTTGTATTATAAACCATATCTTGGAAGTATCGTGTCACATATTAAGTTGATCAATTGTTTTAAAGAGGTTCCCGAGCAATGTACCTACCATAGCCCCTCTATTCCGATTTTGATGTAGAGAATGTTTATAAATATGCTTGTATCTATGTGATGAGTATGAGAAAGTTTATTTTGGATACAACATTTCAAGAGTATAAATGAATATTAGTATATGTACAAGTATAAGTTTGAGTACTTTTTGTTGATAATCATTATTGTACCAAGTATTTTGAGAACGAGACCAAATTTAAATATTTATTTAAGTTCTTGAGAATTAACTAAAACTTATTAGATACTCACTAACTGGACTTTGAATAATTGGTATAACACAGATGGTATGGACTAAGAAAACTTGTAGGAATACGAGTTCATTAATGTCTCATCGATATTAGATCGTGAAACATTTCAGAGTAAAAGTTGAATCCAGCACACAATATGGGCCTGCACATTTAGGATATGCTAGTAAAGTGGAGGGAGGTGAGGCAACTAGGCCTTATGGTCACTGGTCATTAGGCCACCCATTTCCTTATTGATTACCAGAAGAATGGCTAGAGATGACCAAATCAATTTATGATTATTTGTGGAGAATTGTTGTGCCTACCATACCTTGAGAAATTGACTACAATGCCTTCTGCGCAGAAGTGATGGAGCAATGGGAGCAGACTCGACTTGTGATCCCCGAGGACAATAGTCTACCTACTAAGATTACATTCGTGAAGATGCACATCTACCTAGTTCAGACAATGAAGCTTAGCCTCTCAAGAAACTTAGGGTTCATGAAGGCTGGATTAGTGATGATGAGGGCAAGGACAAGTAGCAGCGTGGAAATTTAGTAAATTTTAATAGGTTTCATTCTTGTTGATGTCAAGTAGGATTCCTTTTACTTTTCTGTTGATTAGAGCCGATGCTTTTTATTATTTTGTATTCTTCTTAAATGATTCTTTTGAAATAATAATAAAATATATTGAACTGTAAATCATTTTCCTATTTTGTGCAAAGTATAGTTGAATCTTCTAAATGAGATTGCAATTATTTTGGTATATAGGATTACGGTGCAAGTGAGGACAATTAGGGTGTTAAGGCCGGAGATCAATGAGTTCAAGCTGGCCTTGGCTGCTTAGGCTATACCTCTGGCATCTCAAGCTCCACCATAGGCACGTCCAATGTCACCAACATACTCAGATGCACCGCTTATTCCGACAGTAGAACAGTTTCACGAATATCGACCCCCTAGCTTTGATGGCAGGAAATACCCATTGGAAGCTAAGGAGTGGTTGCGTACTATTGAGAAGATCTCCTGACACATCTTTTGTCTAGAAAATCAAAAGGTATTATGTGTTGAATTTATGCTAGTCAAAAAAGTAGGCCATTTGTGGAAATCCTCATCACGTACTCTTACCGAGGAAGAACAACATAATCTAACTTGGACACAGTTCAAGATGGAGTTGACAAAAAGTATTTCCCACAAGCTCTACAATTAGGAGACAAAATTTTTTAGACTAGTACAGAGAGATATGGAAATTGCTGAGTGTGAAATCAATTTGAGAAACTGTCCCCATATGTCCCATACCTTGTAATTACTGAACTTATAAAGGTGGGACATACGAGAGGGGCATGTGCCCAAAGATCAGGCAAATTGTAAGTTCATACGATCTTACCACTTTTCAAGCAGTGGTGAAAACGCAAACAATGACCTACTTGGGGATGAAGTCGATAAATTAAGGATAGCATAAACACTTCAAAAAAAAGAAGTTGCAGGATAAGAATAAGAATACTTGACAATTTAAGAAGCAGACCCATAAATCTTTTATCCCAATGTCCTAAGTGTAACAAGTTTCACAGAAGATAATGTTTATATGGGAAGTATGTGTGCTATAAGTGTAGCCAACCAGGCTAGGTAGCTTGTTCATACGCATTGATTAAGAAACTAGAGCAAGAGAATAAATGAAAAGCAAGGGAGTTTAATTTGACTCACGACAAGGCTACCCAAAATTTGGATATAATCGCAACTATTCTATCCATATCTAGTATTCATGTTTATGTTCTTATTGATTCTATTGCAACTCATTCGTTCATAGCTAGTGCATGGATAGCTAAGATTAATGCTTCATGTCAGAAAAGTAATAGTGTACTAGAGATTAGTATGCCATCATGGGGAACCATTGATACAAATAAGGTAGCAAATGAGGTACTTAAAATATATTTTGATGGACTGACTTTAGAGGTCGACTTGAATGTTATAGAGATAAAAGGTTTTTATATTATTTTGGGTATGGATTGGTTAGGTGGTAATCGAGCCATGATAGTATGCTTTGAGAAAGAGGTAATTTTTTGAATACCAGGAAAAGAGAAGTTCAAATTCTATAGATTGAAGATTAAGGCACTTCCTGGTGTCATCTCAACTTTGAAGGCAAATAGCATGTTGAGGAACCATGATTGTTAGGAGATCTTACTAGCACCTAATCTCAAGAGAAAATATTAAATGATGTACCACTAATATGGAAGTGTGCTGACTTGTTTCCAGATGATCTGTCGATACTCCGTCCGATAGACAAGTGGAATTCAAGATAAATCTAGTACCTGGAGCTACTCCTGTGTCCAAAGATCCATACTTAATGGTGCCAAAGGAATTACAAGACTTGAAGATACAGTTAGAGAAACTTCTAAATAGAGGGTTCATCAGACCGAGTATATCTCAAAGGAAGCTCCAGTACTCTTTGTAAAGAAGAAAGATGGTACTATAAGGTTGTGTATCGACCACCATGAACTAAATAAGTTGACAATCAAGAAATATGTATTCTCTTCCTAGGACTGTGGATCTATTTAATCAATTGAAGGGTGCTTCCGTGTTCTCAAAAATTAATTTAAGGTCGGGCTACCATCAGCCAAAGATTAAGTCGGTTGATATACCAAAGGTGGCATTTAGGACTCGATATGGGCGTTACGAGTTTACGGTAATGCCTTTTGGCTTAACGAATGCCCTTTGAAGTTTACGGACATGATAAATAGAGTGTTCTATTAGTATTTGGACATGTTTGTTATCATATTTATTGAAGATGTACTAAAATACTTAAGAGATTCTCAGAAACATGAAGAAAATATAAGGGTAGTTTTGGAAACATTGCATGATGAGAAGTTATATGCCAAATTCAAGAAATGTGAATTTTGGCCAAACCAAATGGGGTTTCTAGGCCATGCTGTTATAGTTCAAGGAATTGAAGTTGATCAATCCAAGGTTGAGATTGTAACCAATTGGCCGAAACCTACAAATATGGGAGAAGTAGGGAGCTTTCTAAGTTTAGCCAGCTATTATCGATAATTTATAGAAGGATTTTCCAAGATAGCGAGTCCTATGATATAGTTGACAAGGAAAGGTACTAAGTTCCTACGGTCGGAGAAATGGGAGTAGAGCTTTGAAGAGTTAAAGGACAGCCTCATATCATCAACAGTGTTGACCATCCCGATGGTTCGAAAGGTTTTGTGATTTATAGTGATGCATCCAAGATTGGTTTAGGATGTGTTTTGATGCAACATGGAAAGTGATAGTTCATGCTTCGAGGCAATTGAGACAATATGAACAAAATTACCCTACACGTGATCTTGAACTAGAAACGGTAGTGCTTTCCTTGAAGATTTTGTGTCACTACGTTTACGGAAGCAAGTGCATGATCTACACCAATCACAAGATTCTCAAATACTTCTTCTCTCAGAAAGAGTTGAATAAGAGACACTGATTGTAGTTAGAATTAGTGAAGAATTACGACCATACTATCTCGTACTATTCAGGAAAGGCTAATGTAGCTGTTGATGCGTTGAGTACAAAGAACATGGGATAGTTTTCATCACTGTGTACAAGGTAGGATCATTTTATCAAAGATTTTGAGAACCTAAGAATTGAAGTGTTAATATTACCAATAAGGACATTGGAAATGTTAGCAAGTTTTACTGTGAAATCGATACTCAGGGACAAAATGGTAGCTGCGCAGAAAAATGACCCCTTTTTGGAAAAGATCAGGGATAATGTGGGCACCGAGAAGAGGAAGGAATTTGAAATAGCTAAAGATAAAGCCCTGATGTCTAAAGGCCAACTATGTGTGCCAAAGGATGATGAATTGATGAATTAGATTATGACTGAAGCTGATTATACTCTTTAAGCCGCACACCCAACAAAACTAACATTGTATAAAGACTTTCTTTAACATATATTGGTAGAGAAATATGAAGGAAAACATAGCTCTGTTTGTGTCCAAATATATGTTTTGCCAATAGGTGAAGGCTAACCATTAGAGGCAATAGGGGACATTGAACCATATAGACATGCCCAAATGAAAATGAGAAAAAATTACAATGGATTGTCCTTACTTTCCTAGATCAGCGAGAGGTCATGATACAATTTGGGTAATCGTGGATCAATTGACAAAATCTTCTCATTTCTTACTTGTTTGCAGATCCTACAACTTAGAACAATTTGCACACATATATTTCAGAGAGATTAAGTGGCTTTATAGTGTTCCAATGTCTATTGTGTTAGATAGAGATCCAAGGTTTACTTCGGATTTTGGATAAGCCTTCAGAAAGCTATAGGTACCAAGTTAACATTTAGTACTGCATACCACCCTCAAAATAATGGACAATCAGAACGAACTATCACAGTTCTTGAAGATATTTTTATAGCTTATGTCCTAGATTTGGGTGTTTAGTGGGAATATCATATATCGTTAGTTAAATTTGCATACAACAATAGCTTTCAAGCCACTAGGCATGGTGCCATACGAGGCTTTGTATGGTCGACGATGTCGTTCGCCATTGTACTAGGACGAGGTTGGTAAAATGAGAGTTTTGGGTTTAGAATTGTTGAGAAAACTGTAGAGGTCATATATAAAATTAGATTGAGAATTAAGACTGCACAAGATTGTCAGAAGAGCTATGCCGACAATTGGAAAAAAGGTTGACTTTTGAGGTTGGCAATAAAGTATTTCTCAAAGTAGCATTGATGAAAGGAATACTACAATTTGGGAAGAAGTGAAAATTCATTCCTAGATTTATCTATCCATTTGAAATTCTT
Organism: Fraxinus nigra; assembly: GCA_903798295.1. Taxonomy (NCBI): domain Eukaryota; kingdom Viridiplantae; phylum Streptophyta; class Magnoliopsida; order Lamiales; family Oleaceae; genus Fraxinus; species Fraxinus nigra. The sequence continues at coordinate 5,249 of CAIGRH010102575.1, read as the reverse complement.
GAAAAAATTGAGAATGTCACATATCGTTTAGCATTACCATCAGAGCTATCGACAATGCACAATGTATTTTACATTTCTAAGTTGAGAAAATATATCACGTATCCTAGCCATGTGGTGAAGTTCGGTCATTAGATGTCTAGAGTGATATGACGTACGAAGAAGCTCATGTAGTGGTTCTAGAGAGAAATGACCATGTTCTGAGGAACTGAATGATTCCACTAGTCAAAGTTTAGTGAGGTAGACATGATGAGGATGAGACTACTTGAGAAAGATAAAATAATTTGGGTTACGTCACTACGATACTTCCTAAGAGTCCAAATTAATTATTTTGGTCACGATAGTAATGTCGTGCTCACTTGTTTTAAAATTATTGTAAGGTGTCAAATTCTAATTTAAACGACAAATTTCTTATTTTGGTTGGTTGCATTATTTGTGACGATACATTCTACATTAATTACCTCATATGTTAAATCCTTAAAATTAAGATTAGATAACTTATTACATAGTGCCAAACAATCCCAAATTCAGCCACATATTTTGATTCCTTCTCATCCTTTAATCTGATTTTTTTTCTCTAGTAGGCTTCCCATTTAATTTTCACCATCCATTAAGTGTCATAACCACCCCCACTTACCTGATAATTTAAATCCCACTTTCATTAACTGCTAACCGCCACTTCCATTTGTAATTGAAAACATTAACCCCTTTCAACTCCTATAGCCACGTTTTCTCTCACAAACCACCATACATACACATAAAATTTCACTTGCCCTTTTACATAGACTAAAGTAACCTTTGAATTTGAAAATTATATGAAGAAGAGGCAAAGATAAAGATTCAATTCGTTACAAATTGGACACAAATGGGTACTCAAGCTCCAAACATTTGAGGTAGGGTGTTTTCGGCACTTTTGTAAGTGAAGCAAAAATTGTTTGTTTTTTATTTTCATTAACGAGTTATTGTGTTAGTCATGAGAAAATGGAAGTACCCTTCCTACCAATCACCAGTTAGCTTTGCAATATTGACGGTGACACAAATAATCAAAGTTTATATTTCTAAAAAATATATTTTTTTCATCATTTATTTAAGTGCTTCCTGCTGAGTATTACATGTGATACTCATCCCCTACTAAAATTTTATAGATTAAGTCAAGGCATGGCAATGGTTTGGCATAGTGGAAAGTGCTTGGCAATTTGAAACACTCTTTAACTTTCTAGTAAAATTTCTAGTTATGTGATTCTTTTATGAACACTTAGATGACACTTTTAAAAATGTTTAAATGCCTATTTTGTCTAGTTTCTATATACAATTCACGTCAACTATAATATAGAAATGTTGCATAGAATGTGCGTGAAGTTTAATTGTTGTAGAATTGAAATTCCAGTTTCTATACTCCTATTTAAAAATGGCATAACTGTGGCTGTAGTGCATTTTTTAGATTTAAATCAACGAAGTTTGAAAGGTTTATGTGTCTTCTAATATTGGTCTTTCTAATTACCTTAAAATTCTACCCGGAGAAAAAGTTTTGTCTATTTTAATAGACTACGCTGGTCAGTTTCGAAATGCTGTCTAACCTAGATGAAAAATATTTTCCGTGCTTCGAACATCATCGTCGAGATCACAATTTTTATATATTGTATGTATATGAATGTTATATTCTCTATTAAAGTTCCATAAATTTTACTCGACATTTGTTAAACCAAACATATTTTTCTTTCATTTGTTGCGCAACTAGTGTTTGTTGAATATCCTCCAAATGTTTTCCAAAATCAAATTATACCACAATTGTCTAATTCTATATGGTCAAATGTTAAGATCTCCCATATTTTTTTTTATATTTCAAACTCCAAAAAAAATTTCTTATTTATAATTTGTTTTGATTAACGTTATAGAGCTCAAACTAATTTTTTTAACGTGTTGACTTCCAAGAATTTAGGGTGTTACACCTAATATGCGTTGCAGCTTAAATTTTGTTGGAAAGTTTGATGAAGAGGGCTATCATAATCACCTTTGTAGATGGTGGTGGAAACTTACAAAGGGTTCTCTTGTTTTAGCCAGAGGGAAGAAGACTCATAGTCTCTATAGGATAGAAGCAAAACTAGTCCATGGAGATGTGAATATTGCTGAAAAAGATGCCTCCACTAAACTATGGCATAAGTGGCTTGGCCATATGAGTGAACAAAAGCTTCAACTTCTTATCAAAAAGAAGCTTCTTCACAATGTGAAAGATACATTACTAATCCATTGTACTCATTGTTTAGTTGGAAAAGCAAAGTATAGTTGCATTTCGTAGATTCACGGTAGCTAGAAAGATTAATATTCTTGATTTAGTTCACACGAATGTTTTCACAACACAAAGTGAATCTCTAGGTGGTGCATTGTATTATGTTACATCAATCTTGTTACACATAAATTTATTGATGATCACTCTGGAAAGGTATGGTCATATCCTTTGAAATCTAAAGATTAGGTGCTGGAAGTATTTAAAGACTTCCATTTAAACGTTGAAAGATAATATGAAGGCAGTTAAAATGTGTCAGATCAGATAACAGTGGTGAATATAGAGGGCCATTTAAAGAATATTGTAGAAAGCATGGCATCAAGCCTGAGAAAAATGTTCCTAGGACTCTACAACAAAATGGGGTGGTCGAGAGAATAAATAAGGCTATTTGCGAAAATTAGATGTATGTTCTCTCATGCAAATTTGTCTAAGTACTTTTGGACTGAGGCAATGAGGACGACAATTGACTTAATTAATCTTTCTCCATTTGTTCCTCTGAATAGTGATGTTCTACAGAGTTTTTGGACAAAGAAAGATATATCTCTTCATATTCCTAAAGATGAAAGATCCAAACTTGATAGCAAAGTAAAATAGTGTATCTTCTTGGGTTATGTACATGAAGAATTTGGGTATAGGTTGTGGAATCCAATGAATAAAAAGATTATTTGGAGCAGAGAAGTTGTATTCTTTGAAGGTGAAACCATTGAAGACTTAAATCAGAGTAAGAAGCCATGGGTAAATTAGTTCAATTCCATATGTACCAATCTTTGTGGTACACGATGAACATAGAGAAAATGTGCAAGAAGAACATGATAGTATAGTGGGCAGACATGATGAAGCCTTTACATAGGGTGATGTGAAACCAAATCAAAATCAAGAGGAAGCTCCTTCCTAGGTGCTAACTGAAGAAGAGTTGAGAAGATCTACTATAGAATGTTAGCCTTCTAAGAAGAATTCTAGCAATGAGTATGTGTTACTTTCTGATGGGAGAGAGTCAAAGAGTAACCGGAGGTTCTGCAGCATGGCTAGAAAAATAAGTGGTTTAAAACTATGCAAAAAGAGATGAAATCTTTGCATAAGAACAACAATTATCATCTGGTAGAGTTGCCTAAGGGTAAGAGATCACTAAAGAACAAATAGGTGCTTAGACTAATGGCTGAACAAGATAGCTTGCAGCCAAGGTACAAGGCAAGGTTAGCTATGAAGGGGTTTGGTCAGAAGAAAGGTATTGATTTTGAAGAAGTCTTCTCACACGTGGTTAAAATGTCTTCAATCCGAGTTGTGTTAGGCTGGCAACCAGTATGAACTTAGAGATTGAACAACTTGATGTAAAGACTGTTTTCCTCCATGATGACCTTGAGGAGGAAATATACGTGGAGGAACCATATTGGTTTATGGATATGTTGATTGAAGAAAAGCTTGTACGGTCTCAAGTAGGCACCGAGATAATGATACAATAAAATTTAATTCCTTCATGGTTAAACATGGGTATACCAAAACAACTTTTGATCACTATATGTTTATAAATAAATTCTCTAATGGTGAATTTATTATTCTCTTACTATATGTGGATGACATGTTTATTGTTGGTCGTAACATTGAGAAGATTAAGAAACTGAAAAAGGAGTTGAGCAAGTCTTTTGAGATAAAGGACTTGGGACTTGCAAATTAGATTCTTGGTATGAAGATTTCTCATGATAGGATGAGTGGGAAATTGTGGCTATCATATGAAGGTTATATCGAGAAGCTATTACATAGGTTCAATATGAACAAAGCAAAACCAGTAAGCTCTCCACTTGCAAATCATTTAAAGCTAAGTTTAAAACAATGTCCTTCAAGTGAGAAAGAAAAGGAATAAATGAAGAACGTACCTTATGTATTTGTTGTGGGTAGCTTGATATATGATATGGTATGCACAAGACCAATTATTACTTATTCATTTGGAGTTGTCAGTAAATCTTTTTCTAATCCTGGAAAGAAACACTGGGCAGCAGTGAAGTGGATTCTCAGATATCTTAAAGGGACTTCTGAGGCATGTTCATCGTTTGGCACCAGCAAACCCGAGCTTGTTGGGTTTATAAATGCAGATATGGTTGGTAATGTTGACTCTAGAAAGTTTACTTCTAGTATTTGATCACTTTTTTAGGGATAACCAATTCATGGAATCCAAGACTACAAAAATGTGCTGTTTTATCCACTCATAGACTGAGTATATAGCCATCATTGAAGTTAGGAAGGAGTTGCTATGGATGAAGAAGTGTACACCTATGGTTGATCTCATCCTTAATATTTTGATCATAACAAACAAGATTAATATTGTTTCTAACAATTGATTTTGAGTGATGATAGTTCAATGTTAAAATCAATCAAACATTGTCAAAACCAACACATCATAAANTTATAAATGCAGATATGGTTGGTAATGTTGACTCTAGAAAGTTTACTTCTAGTATTTGATCACTTTTTTAGGGATAACCAATTCATGGAATCCAAGACTACAAAAATGTGCTGTTTTATCCACTCATAGACTGAGTATATAGCCATCATTGAAGTTAGGAAGGAGTTGCTATGGATGAAGAAGTGTACACCTATGGTTGATCTCATCCTTAATATTTTGATCATAACAAACAAGATTAATATTGTTTCTAATAATTGATTTTGAGTGATGATAGTTTAATGTTAAAATCAATCAAGCATTGCCAAAATTAACACATCAGAAATTGGACTCAAAATGAATATCAAAGTGGAAGTTAAAAATTCAAGTCAAATCATTCGAAACGAGAGCTTAAAAGACAAACGCCAAGAAAATCAAGATCAAGAGCATAAGAGAAGACATCAAAGAAAGATCAAGATGAGAAGTCTAAGAGGCAAACTTCGAAACAAGATCAAATACTAGACTTCTTAATTCAAAAATAAATGTACTTATTCTTTAATATTTAGTAACGAATGATAAAAGCTCAAAAATCGT
>CAIGRH010102524.1:0-10440 GCA_903798295.1 Fraxinus nigra | reverse complement strand
AATGATACAAAAGTTGGAAAAAAATTAACTCTTGCATCAAGATCTTCTTCCGCTTCCAACCCATTGATTTAATCTCAAATCCTTGATGTAATTTCTCGTATGAATTTGTCTTCAATCTTGTGTTTTTCTCTCAATCTCTTCAAAGTGTGGAACCTTTAATTCGTGGATCTTCATCCCCCTTTTATACTTCTCCCATAGTCTTGGCCAAATAGGAGTTTTCTTAATGGGCTTTTCGTGGCCAAGAAACTAAAAAAATCTGAATGACGACACAGCGCCTAAGCGCCGCGATTTGGGACCAGGCAGCGCATGGGCGCTGCCTTTCTGTCCATATTTTTTTTCTTGTTCTCCTTCGTTCTCCTAGCGCTCGAGCGCTATTTCATGGCGCTTGAGCTCTAGCTTTCTGTCCATTTTTTTTATTGTTTTGCTTCACACCTCCATATTTTTCACCTAATCACATTCCTTCAAAACAACACTAACACACATTAAATTCGTTCTATAATCAACAGATAAAGTAACCACATGAAGCTAGAATTGTATGAAGCTCGTGTGTAAAACACACTCATCACATACAAAATACATAAGTGTTGTGGCTTGATATTGGTAAAATCTATATCTGAAATTGGGTTCTTGAATTGTGAACACCAAACTGCTTCCTTGGTGAACGAGTTTCTAACTAAGAAGCGAGTACAAGACAATGTGGAAAGCAAGCAATTAAAATGCAAGTGATTCAACCTCGTTTTGGGATTTTCTAGTAAGTTATACCACTTCAAACTCAATAGAAAGCATGCTACTATGATTTAACCAATGTAATAGTTCGAAGCATGCTTGAACATACATAAACTTCGAGTTAGGATGCTTACTTTGAAAAATGAATTTTAAGATTTTTTTTAGTGGTTGAATAGCCTTACATTCGAAACTTCAAAATCTACATTCTCTTGTTCTCCAATAGTCCAAATCCCGATCACAACATAAGGGGATTTTAATCCACATTCTAAATGTCTAATTTTGTGAGTTTTCGAGCCAAATATATGGTTCTTGGCACTTTTCCATTTAATTTTCTGTACGAATTCTCACTTCAATTTTCTTGCCATCTTTTCCTCCTTTTGTCTTTAAAAAAAAAGGTTGAAAATGGGAGTTATGGGAAAGTATAGAGAGTTGTAGGTTTGAATTTTAAATTCAAATCAATCTCTCAAATTCTTTTGATATCTTATGGGTCAGATTACCCCCACATGAACGATCTATGATCCATATTTTTTAACAGCTATAATCAAAATAATCATGTGCACCTCAAGTCCCACCACCGAGTCTACATGGCATAGAAAGTTGCAAGTTGATTTGAGGTCGAGACACAAACCTAAAGTCGGTAAAAATGTCCACTAAATGTTGATTTTGAGCTCGCTCAATTAGGGATGGCAACGGGGCGAAGCGGGGTCAGGGCAACCTCCCCGGCCCCCGCCCCGCCAAGCAATTCCCCGCTTCGTCCTCGTCCCGTTACCCGCTTAGGCGGGGCGAGGTGGGGCACTTGCCCCGTTTTCTACCCCATTTAATTTTGTTCTATTTTAAGTTTTTGATAATTTATTTTTATTACCTTCATTCATTAGATTTAGACAAATAATTTTATTTGCCATTTTCTATTAGAACTAATGAAATTTCGTGAAATTTTTTATATAAAGTATTGAAAAAAAAAATTAAATGGGATGGGGCACCCGTTACCCGTCCCCGCCCCAAATACCTAATTAAGCGGGTTACTCGTGGATATTGGGTTCGTCGAAATTTTTTTGTCATCCCTATACACCATCATCCTCACCCAAGACAGTTGTTGAGATGCAAAAGCACAGGTCGTGCAATGAGTAACTGAGTTGACAACATCAATATCCATTCATACAATGGTACAAAACCAATTAGTTAGCATAACACTTGATGTTAAGATTAGACCTTGTTTGATTCCCATTTTTTTCAAAATACATTTTTGTCTATTTTTTTAATCACATATTTTCAATAAAATAATATTACACACAATCTAAAAATCTGTCCGTTATTTTTAACTACACATTTTCTATCAATCTACTATTCAAAAATGCATTCTACACAAAAAAAAAATAGGGTTCAAACAAGCTTTTAATAGCTTGCTCCAATTTCAAGAAAATCTGAGAGATGTGCTAGCGTCAATCCAAGCGATGGAGGTCATGCTTGCAGCAGAATTCCAAATTTGACGAAGTGTGTTAATTTGATTACAATTTGCTGAATTATAATGATATAAATGAGCTATAGATAAGTGAACAATAATTATGAATCCTACGAAATGTGAGATAAAATTAATGTTTGAATTTGACCATTAAATTAACATTTTTGAAGCGTTGAATGAAATAATTAGACACTAGGTAACTGTAGACTACGCAATTTCTTGAGATGTTCAACTAATTTCAATTTTATTTCCCTCCTTTGAAACAATTACATGTTTACAAGATTTTGAAATGCTTAATGATTTTCTTCCAATCATCTTTGTCTTTCTTTGTTTCTTCTACTTCATTCTGATCATGCCATTTTCACTACGGCGTACTTGAATTCTGTACGTATCCTGGTGATTCAAATTTTGTTGCTTTGATTCAGTTCAAATAAACTTATCATGATCAAATATGTCCTTACATAAATTTTGGTTATTAATAAGCCTATTTCCGAATAAATTTGGATTCGACTGCATGAACTGATTATATTTACAATGTTATTCGCTCCACCATTAGCAGCTTCCTATCACGGGGCTAGATTCGTTACCCTCGAATTACTAGACACCATGAGACCTTAACGTTCACACCTCCCGTCCCTCACGAGAAAACGTTAAGTCAGTCTTTCCACACACACAAATAAATTAACCAAGTAGGCTAAATAACTATAACTTTGAGTAGAGGATTGGAATATGGAAATAGGGAAAACAAGTAAGAATATGGAAAACACCTTTTGTATAAATAACTTTACACAACCATGGAAACTCCTATTGATCATATCCTAAGAATCCTCTCAAGTATGGAAGGATTAATGGAATTATGCATACATTTACCAATGACACTACATGTTTATTTATAAGCAAAACCTTGCAAGTCGTCTTGGAATCAATGGTCAAGATTAATTCTCATCCAATGGTCCTTATTGGTTGCAAGTTGCCATAACCTCCTTTGACCATGAAGAAGCAAACTTGGAATTTGCTTCCTTGCAACTTGCATATCTCTACAACTAATATGCAAGTGGGCATGTCCCTTTCATAGTTGCCAATTTTGCCTTGGAAAACTGCAATGTTGGAAAATCACACTACAATGCTGGAAAACTGCACATGCCTGCAGCATGCCCCCTGTATGAGTTAAATGTCTAGAAGGACATTTCATTCCAAACATAACATTTCTCTACACTTGAAATGTCGNCCATAACCTCCTTTGACCATGAAGAAGCAAACTTGGAATTTGCTTCCTTGCAACTTGCATATCTCTACAACTAATATGCAAGTGGGCATGTCCCTTTCATAGTTGCCAATTTTGCCTTGGAAAACTGCAATGTTGGAAAATCACACTACAATGCTGGAAAACTGCACATGCCTGCAGCATGCCCCCTGTATGAGTTAAATGTCTAGAAGGACATTTCATTCCAAACATAACATTTCTCTACACTTGAAATGTCGTTCTCGACATTTCTGTGTCAATGCAAAAAATAGCATTAATTGTGATTTGATATCTTGTCATTTGTAATAAATAGAGCAGGTTATGTGTCAAGATTTCATCAGCTAATATTTTTTTTTTTGCAAAAATGTCCATTTTATTGTCCTTGAATAGAATCATAAATTATTGACCATGGGTATTTTGGTCTAAAATATACCAAAATGGTCATTTTTGCAAAGATTTTTGAAAGTTGCCATTTTTGCAAGTGACTAGAGGAAAGTGGACATTTCTTACAATTTCCACTTATTTTCACAGTAACAAGAAATAAAATTGAGCCTCAAATGCAGCTGAGCTTAAATGGTTCTCAAATTCATTCGTTTGAAGATCGTTGCCCGTGTTTAGGGTTTGAATGATGGTCTGTGGTCCTTAATATAGCATCGCATTATTTGGAGGATATAGCTGGCTGATTTTTCCATTAGTTTCTGCTATTAGGACAAGAGTCGTGCTTCTTGTCCCGGCTCAATGACGGGACAAGGATCAGGGCGCCAACTGTGAGTGATTATGAATTTTCAATCTTTTAAAGTTTTGTATCTTTAAATTATTTAAATTTGTAGCTCACGGGTCTTGATTGAATCGAAAAGAAATATTTCATGGCTTGACGATTTTTTCCTCTAATCACATGAAAATTGCGTGTAATTTTATCATTCTTGTTGACGACCGACCTACGAGGTAATTAAGATCGAACTATTCCACGTCACCAGTAGGAACTATGTCGAGCTTGAAATGGCAAGGTCAGCTCGGAGCTATAAGTATCTTCTTCGAGAAGCCTGTATAGTCTTTTAAGACGAAAGATATACAATGATTAAGGATCAGTGGTAGAATATATGAGTTATCAATCGTGAAAGTACACCTGGAAAGGTCCCACTTCAGCGCCCACATAATTCTCCAATCATGTGCGTTAGCTTCCCCCTCTAAGTTATGCATTAATTATAGGGGCCCACTTGGAATTAATGCTCCACATGGATCTAACATGTTTCAGTTCGGCAGCCAATCTTATCGAACCAACAATCGTACTTCTTCAGCTCGGGATGGCAGTGAAAAGACAATCCAAGTGGCATGCATGCATGTTCTTCCCTATAAAAGGAGAATCAAAGCTTAGAAGAAGCAAAGACGAAAAAGAGCATACATATAACACTTCTTAATATTCTCTCATATTTTAAATATCTCCTATTACGAAGGAATAGTTATTATTGTATGGTTCTTTGACGAACACCTAACCATTGCAATCTAGAGTTCATGTTTATTTTTCGAGTTGGCTTGAATATTGTTTGTACATTTTTCAACATCAACAGTTTGGCCTTAGTAGCTATTGAGAAACTAACAAAAGTTGTCAGTAGACTGGAGCAAAAACAAAATCGAGACCCACTACAGGATACTGAGGTAGAATCCCCACAACATGAAAGAACTAAGTGACCTCCCACTAAAAGAACTCTCCAGTTCTCAGGTGAAGAATCCTCTAAAAGTCGAACTGAAGAAGTCAGAAGTTCTCCCGTTACAGCGAAACCAACTGCTAGAAGGACGAATAGCGTATTCAATAGGTTGGGCTCGAAACACTCATTGACACCCCCAAATAAAAATGAGGGGTGGCATGTCACCACCCTGTTGATCAAACTGAACCTAAAATGAGCGCTCTCAGGAAGCGCATAGCTGGCCTGTAAGCTAAAAACAAGGGAAGCACGGAGGAATACCTTACAAAGCGTCACTCACCCTTCACCAAGGACATCTTGACCGAACCACTACCTGAAAAATTAAAAATGCCACAACTGACCGGATATGACGGGGAATGAGACCCCCTCAGTCACTTGGATAAATACACCTCTTGGGGGAATCGCAAGGGGCTGGAGACGCCATAATGTGTCGTGCTTTTCCTTTAACCTTGAGAGATAAAGCTCAAAGATGGTTCAGAAGACTGCACCAAAGGTCCATAAAAAACTTTGATGACCTCACCATAGCCTTTTTAGCTCAGTTTATGGGCTCAAAGGCAAGAACTACACCAAAGGAGAGGTTGGTAAGCATAAAGCATGGAAAAACCGAATCACTCAAAAGTTATTTAAGCAGGTTCAACAAACAATCCATGGAGGTTGAAAATATCTCTGATGATGCCGTACTTATGGCAGTTCTTTTAGGGCTAAGGCAAGGACAAGGTTTTGGTGGTCCGTTCACGAGGATAGACCTCGAACGTACCACGAGTTCCTAAGTCGAGCTGAGAAATACATAAGTGCAGAAGAAGCTACGTCTGATAATGAAGATGATAAGCAAGTTACCCAGCCCCCGCAACAAGCTAAGGGTAAACAAATAGAAAAGGATTCAGGTCGGGAAAAAATGAGGGACAAAAGGGATCAAGGTCGCTCGAGACCATATCCCGACAAAATTCGCGAATATCACCCACTGAATGCAACATTGGGAGAGGTTTTCTTGCAGGCAGGAGAAAAGAAGACCTTTCGTCGACATCCGCCTCAGAAAAAAGAACCAGCGGGGAGATATCAAGGAAAGTATTATTGATACCATAGGACAATGGGACACGATACCGACAACTGTAGAAACCTGAAGGAAGAAGTAGAGTCACTCATTCGACGAGGTCATTTGCAGGAGTTCGTAGCTAAGCCACATGAAGCTAGAACTCAGTATCATAACCAACCAGGAGTAGTCTCTCAAGCTCGGCCTGGGTCCTAAGCCCACAATACCCAAGATCGGCCTGAAGTCAGGACCTTGATAAGTGGAAATCAATGTCTTGAAGGATCACGAAGAGCTCGACATAGAATGGCAAGAAACGTTCACGTCTAGCAAAATTATAGTATAATGCCTCCTGAGCCAGAGATCTACATTTTACCATATCCAGAATGGTTTGGATTCTTAGAAAGAGATGCACATGGGGTGTTGCAAGATCAAAGTGACGCGCTAGTCATAGTCATGAATGTTGCAGTGGTGCAAATACACTGAACTCTAGTAGATAACGGGAGCTAGGTAAATGTGCTATATTCCAAAATGTTGGAACAAATGGCAATCCAGGAGCGCTATCTCTGACCCTATTCTAGGAGGTTGCAAGGATTCTCTGGAGACCCCATCGAAGCCCGAGGACAAATAATACTGAGTGTGGAGCTAGGCAAACCTTCTTGCCAAAGGAGGATCTTGGTAGACTTCATCGTCGTGGATCTGCCTTCGAATTACAATGCCATACTAGAGAGGCCCATACTGCACGAACTGCAAGCCGCCACCTCAATATACCACTATTGCCTTAAGTTCCCAACACCAAGTGGCCTAGTGTGGTATGTGAAAATGAAGTTGAAGCGAGGGCTTGTAACATTGAGTTACCTAACCCCCAGGTCCGAATGCTAAAAAACCAATTCACCCGACGGGAAAGGGCCTCAAGCTGCAAAAGACCCATTGTGGCCGACCTTACCAAGATCGGCATCACAGAAAAACATCGCATAAAGGTAAATGATGACCAGCTCGTGTTCGAAGAAAAAGAAGTGGACCCAAATCCCTACTCTGGAGTCTTGGTGATTTCTATGTCCATTTCCAAGGTCAACATCCTCAAAGTTTTGGTGGACACAGGGAGCTCCCTCAACATAATCTACACGGACACCTTGGAACGAGTCAGAATTACCCTGGGTTTCATGCAACCTTACCCAAATCTAATTATGAGGCTTGATGGTGTCCTTTCCGGAGTGAAAAGGGTAATCAACCTCCCTGTTGAGATTAGAGAACCCCCTCGTCGAGCTAAAGCCAAAGTGGAGTTCGTAGTTCTAAGCTCGAAGTCCCCTTATGATGCTATCATGGGACAACCCATGTTGTTCGACCTCAGAGCGATAGTATCTATATACCATTACTCCATCAAGTTTCCCACACCTCACGGTACAGGACAGGTCAAAGGGAACAAAAACATTGCTAATAAATGTAAAGTAGTCGTAGACCTAGAAGGAAAAATGATCCATTATCCCTCGGAGATTTGCATGGCATGTACAGCAGAATCCTCACCGAGCTTACTAGATCTACGGCTGAAAATACGAGGAGGAGAACCTATAGAAGAACTGGACGTCATCAATGTGGGAACAGATAATCCTCAGAAGGAATTGAGAATGGGTTATGAGCTGCGACCTCTGCTAAGGAACCAAATCATCGATTTCCTTCAAGAAAACCTTGATGTCTTCGCATGGGAACACTCTGACATCAAAGGGATTGACCCAAAAGTCACGTGTCATAAATTAGGTATTGATCTTTTAATACGGCCAAAGCAACAGCGACGTCAGTCTTTGAACTCGGAACGGTATGAAGCTCTGAACAAGGAGGTGCAAAAGTTGCTACAGAATGAATTCATCCGGGAGGCAAAATATCCAAAATGGATTGCTAATCCCATTCTGGTCAAGAAAAATAACGGGGGATTGGAGAGTGTGTATTAACTTCATCGACCTGAACAAAGCATGTCCCAAAGATAGTTTTTCCCTACCAAGAATAGATCAGATGGTAAATGCTACTGCTGGGCATGATTTACTCAGCTTCATGGACGCATATTCAGGATACAATCAGATCCCCATGTATGAACTTGATCAGGAACACACAGCCTTCATCATTGACTGATGCCTTTACTGCTATAAGGTAATGCCATTTGGTCTCAAGAACGTTGGGGCAACCTACCAGCGTTTGGTTAATTCTATGTTTGCCAAGCAAATTGGTAAGACCATGGAAGTATACATCGACGACATGTTGGTTAAGAGTACGGATGCCATGAATCATCAGCAACACCTTGCCGAAATGTTCGAAATTTTGAGGACGTACGGAATGAAGTTGAATTCCCAAAAGTGTGCCTTTGGTGTAAGCTCAAGGAAATTCCTAGGATATATGGTGAACCGAAGAGAGATTGAAGCCAATCCAGCAAAAATAAGGACCATTATGGAAATGCGTTCTCCAGCTCGGCCCAAGGAGGTCCAAAGCTTAACTGGGCGAGTAGCTGCCCTTAGCCGCTTTATGTCAAAGTCGACAAATAAGTGCAAACCTTTCTTCGACATATTAAGAAAGGAAAAAAGGTTTGAGTGGAAGCCCGAATGCCAGCTCGCATTTGACCAATTGAAATCCCACATCGCACAACCACCTGTGCTCTCTAAGCCAAAAATGGAAGAAGTACTACTGCTCTACTTGGCAGTGTCTGAACATGCTGTTAGTGCAGTACTGGCCATGGAGGAAAAAGAGGTTCAACACCCTGTTTACTACATTAGTAAAGCCCTACATAAAGCCAAGTTGCACTACTCTTCATTAGAAAAGTTGGCTTATGCAATCGTTATAGCAGCTCAAAAACTGATGCCCTATTTCTTGGAACACCAGATCGAGGTCTTAACCAACCACCCATTGAGGAAAGTACTACAAAATCCCGATACTTCTGGAAGGATGGTAAAGTGGTCAGTTGAGCTTGGGCGATTCGATATAAGGTATAAACCATGAACTTCCATAAAAGCCCAAACTTTGGCTATTTCATTACTGAATTCAGCTCAGACTCTAAAGGAGAATCGCATCCTCGTATACCTTGGAAACTTTTTGTGGATGGGTCTTCCACGGACGAAAGAGCTGGAGCTGGGGTTGTGCTAATAAGCCCCGATCAACAGATATTTTGCGAAGTACTGCCATTTGACTTCTATGTATCTAACAAGGAAGCTGAATATGAAGCCCTCATTGCCGGTCTACGAATGGCCAAGGAAATGAAGATTGGTCACGTAATTGCATATTACTCACAATTAGTGGTAAACCAAGTCAATGAAGCCTACCGAGCGAAAAAGGAAAGGATGAACAAATACCTTCAGCTCGTCAAAAAAGAACTACTGAATTTTGAGGATATCAGGGTTGAAAAGGTTCCACGAACTCAAAATGGATATGTTGACGCTCTTGCTCGGTTGGCAGCAAATGAAGGGATCGAAAGGTTCGATAGTATCCCAGTTGGGAGGATTTGCTGCCCCACTATTCAAGTATCTGAAACTGTCTCCATGAATACCGACCTCAATCCAACCGGATGGATGAGATCACCATGTACTTACAAATAGGTGTTTGCCCCAAATATCTCATTGCAGCGAGAAATTTACGAGTAAGGGCATCAATGTACACTCTAGTCGATAGTGTCCTATATAAATAAGGGTATTCTGTACCCTTTCTTTGGTGTATGAACAAAGAAGATGCACTAAATGCTATGGAAGAAGTACGTGGAGGAATATGTGGAAACCACACAGAAGGGCAGTTATTAGTTCACAAGATCATGCGATAAGGATATTCTGGCCGACCATGAAAAAAGACACTATGGAGTTCACCAAAAAATGTGACAAATGCCAACGATTTGCTCCTAATATCAACCTCCCACCCGGAGAGTTGAATTATGTGACGGCACCATGGCCTTTTACCGAATGGAGAGTCGACTTAATCGGTCATATGCCCATCGTTAAGGCAGGTACCAATTTTGCAATTGTAACAGTGGATTACTTCACCAAGTGGGTCAAAGCTGAACCTTTGGCCAAAATAACAGAACACAAAACCACATAATTCATATGGAAATCAATCGTATGTAGATTTAGAATACCTCACTCCATTGTGACTGATAATGGGAAACAGTTTGACAACGTTCGCCTTGCAAACTTCTATAGGGATCTGGGAATACAAAAACATTTCTCCACACCAGATCACCCCAAGGCTAATGGTCAAGTTGAAACTATCAATAAGATTATCAAGCATACGCTAAAAGCAAAACTTGATACTCTTA
>CAIGRH010102479.1:0-10454 GCA_903798295.1 Fraxinus nigra | reverse complement strand
ATTCTTAGCTCAACTTTTTAAGTTGAGTTAAGTGCCGGTTCAGATGGTAATTACATGTCATTAAATGATAGATTCATTTAAATGCAAAGTCATTTTTTTAAAAACGTAATTAAATATTTTATTAATCAAAGGATAATACAGGAGAAGTGTATTATCAATTTAAACCAGAAAGGAACAACATGAAATTGCACGTCTACATGTCTAGTAGTCGCAACATGAAACCAAGTATACAATATTAAATAAAACTATTATTTAATCTGCTCCGTTGTCCTTGTTTGATCATCAAAACAACGGCTGTTTATTTTCTCTCCACACACCATAAAATACAACCCGAAATAAGGTCTCATACAAGCTTGTTATCCTTATCGCGAAACTTTCTCCTCCATGCCTTTACGCCTCGATAACATCTAATCCGTGTGTTGAGACTCCAGAATATCGTTCCACAGCAAATTAGCAACATCACAATGAAAGAACAACTAGTTAATATTTTTGGGAAATTTTTTTTTGATAACCAGGAATGTCCCGGCCAGCTTGCGCGCACCTCGACTAAACCCACGGGGCTCTGAAGTTTACGATCGGGTACTCACCCAGTGGCCCTGAGAGGACTCGAACTGGTGACCATTGGGGAGCAAACTCAAGACCTGACCAATTGAGCAACCCCTCAGGATTGGTTAAATACTTATGGGAAATTAGAGAGAGAAATAGCAATAGATGGAGTAGTTTGATTCTTAGCTCAACTTTTTGAGTTGAGTTAAGTACCGGTTTAGATGACAATTACATGTTATTAAATGATAGATTCATTTAAATGTAAAGTCATTTTTTTAAAAAGTAATCAAATATTTTATTAATTAAAGGATAATACAAGGGAATTGTATTATCAATTTAGGCCAGAAAGGAACATGAAATTGGGCAGCCCGTCTACATGTCTCATAGTCGTAACATGAAACCAAGTATACAATGTTAAATAAAATTATTATTTAATCTGCTTCGTTGTCCGTGTTTGATCATCAAAACAAAGGCTGTTTATTTCTCTCCACACACATCATATGATGTAATCCGAAATAAGGTCCCATACAAGCTTGCTATCCTTATCGCGAAACTTTCTCTTCCATGCCTTTACGCATCGGTAATGCCCAATCCATGTGTTGAGACTCCAGAATATCGTTCCACAGCAAATGAGCAACATCACAATGAAAGAACAAGTGACCAATCGTCTCCCCATCCCTCCTACACCGTAACATAAAAACCCCTTGTTCAAAGATTATCCACCGTTAATATATGTCCCCTGACTATCATCCGTAGGAAAAATGCCACCTGTAGAGACAGTTTACATTGTCAAACCATTTTACGGGGAACAAATTCTCCACAGATCCTAATAAGGATCTAAAATAAGTGTCAATTGAAAAGATACCATCCCGTGTCAACCTCTATGATGCATGATGGATTGAGATTTCACCATAGAATTAATAAACAACATAAGATAAAACAGAAGAAGAAGAAGAGGGAAAGAAGCCATAAAAGAATCACGGGGAAAGAGAAAATTCGTTGCAACCAATCTTAATTTTATCAATTCATCCTACATCAAATTTGGTATCAGAGCTAAACTTGGGTAACAATTCATCGCCTTCAACAATTCATCCAAGGGGAACGCAACCTCAACAACTCAGGGCCAATCGTTTCCTTTTTAGCCTAAAACTTCACCCATCACTTTCTACCATACAAACCGTGTCAAGTAAACATATATGCACTCTTTCCACCCCCATTCACTACAATAAACCAACAGAACTATATACCATTAGCCGAAAATTCAGCCTTGAACAGCAGTAGCAGCAGAAGCCAAAAAAAAAATGCTGATGTTGTCCAATATTAATGTTGCCCTAAACCCCAATATAACCATACACACAACCCACAAACTTCAAAACCTTAACTATATACCCAATCCATAACAAAATTCCCTAGCCCACTAACCCAAGCTCTACACAAATAGGTCCAACTTTGACGCAACAAGTCTGGGCCATTCCCAGTATATCATATAGTCCATTACACAGATAATACCCAAACTTATTAACTCCACTCATGCCCAAACTAGTAAACCCAATTAGTCTCAACCCCTAAGCCCAATTACTCTCATCACCCCCTTCACTCTGATACCACTTCACTTGCTACAATTACCATCTCCTACCTTGATTTGCACTTCATACAAAGATGTTTAAAGCATCGTATAATCATCCAATTCTCAGTCCTGCAAACCCCGCCCAAAAACAATGTTCCGATTGGGATTCTCGTTATGTATATCTAAGGCATCATTCACTATAGCGGATGACACCAATGCAATACGATACAAAGAACGAAATCTCACCCTTAACGGTTGATCTCCACACCAACAATCATCCTAAAAACTAATAGTATTATCATTCCCCGCCACAAAAGTCAATCTATCCCAATAATCGCTCCACCCTCGTCGGATATACCGCCACAAACTCACCCCATAAGAACCACAACTCTCGACTAAGCACTATCCCCCTCCATAACACCATATTTTGCCCCCATAATTCTTCTCCAAAAACTTTCCCTCTCCACTCCGAATCGTCACAACCACTTACCCAACAAGGTCTTATTCAACAATACGAGACTTCTCAGTCCGAGACTCCCCAACCTTATGGGAGAACAAACCGCACCCGAGTTAACCAAATGTAATTTCCTCTCCTCCCATAATCCTCCCCAAAGAAACTCCCTTTGAATCCTCTCTAATCTTTTTGCCATTACAACAGGAATATGAAAAATGACAAGAAATACATAGGGAAGTTTGACAGAGTGAACTCATTTAAATGCAAATTCATATGATTCATTTAATTAAACAAATAAAATATAGCTACCGAGACTAGTGCTCTAGCACCAGTAGGGATAAATAGCATTATTCTTTTGAGTTTAGTTTGTTGATTGGGCCTGAGGGCCCAAATCTACCCGAATGACTTTTTTCTATTAGACTTAACTAGGCGCTGCTGACCTAAATGACTTTGGTTCTGTGAGACCTTCCTGCCCAATTTCCTGGTCTTGCTTGACCTTCTACGGAATTGAATTGTTTGTTTGTTTGATCTCTTTTGAGGCCGACTGAGTTCTTCTCAACTTTCTTTTAATGATTTCCAAGTGAGAGCAGTTAGCCCTTGAAACTTTAGTATCGATATATTAACTCAGTACATTGATAAATGACAGATACACATTCTAACATTTTATTTGACTTACTATTAAGCTTATCACAAAATGTTATGTTATTGCAGAACCACCTCATTTAGTGATTCAAATGCCAGCTTTGTCTCCTACAATGGTAAGAAAATATGAACATTAATCTAGAAACATATTGGGACCTTTTACAGGACAAAATTCCATTGGCACCATGATTAAAAACTTTCACGTGCTTGTTCATTTCCTTGCAGACTCAAGGTAACATTGCAAAGTGGAGGAAGAAAGAGGGAGATAAGGTCAGTTGCATTAAGTAGTTATTTTTGAATGGGGACAGAATGACTTGTTATCTTTACATATGATGCCATTTAAACATAACTGCGAAAAAGTACTTGTTTGCTTGGAAGAAAGATACCCAAATTTTGATGCTAACTGTGATCTAATTTGTGTTGGCTTTTATTGGATCTAACAGATAGAAGTGGGGGATGTGATATGTGAAATAGAGACGGACAAAGCTACCCTTGAGTTTGAATGTCTTGAAGAAGGGTAAATTCTAATTTTGAGTCTGCTTTAGAATGGGCTCAGCTGTGATTTCCATGAGAAAATTGCAATGATCATTAGATTAAGATACAGTCAAGAATATCATGTTTAAAATTTTATTGCCTCGGCAGTAGGGACATTTCCTTGAGTAAGCACTACATTGCTTAGATTCTTCTTCTGTTTTTATGCTATTATATTAGTACATTCTCGTGCGTTAAGTCATCGTTCCATGCACAAATTTAGTCTCTAATCTCCCTATTTATGTAACTTTATCCACCCAATCAATTGCACATTTTAAATCACCATGATTTTTAATAGTTCTGATGTGATGCTTTGTGGGAGCATAATCCACAGGTTTCTGGCGAAGATACTAGTGCCTGAAGGTTCAAAGGATGTGCCTGTGGGACAGCCTATAGCAATTACGGTATATGTGCAATATACCTCTAGTATCTTTATTCTTTTTGTTATGCCCATATCTTGTGCACAGCAACACTCGTACCATTTTTT
This sequence comes from Fraxinus nigra, assembly GCA_903798295.1. Classification (NCBI taxonomy): domain Eukaryota; kingdom Viridiplantae; phylum Streptophyta; class Magnoliopsida; order Lamiales; family Oleaceae; genus Fraxinus; species Fraxinus nigra. The sequence continues at coordinate 6,227 of CAIGRH010102479.1, read as the reverse complement.
ACACAATCATACTACATTTTCAAATACGAAGCTATAGATTAAAGGAAAGCTTCTCATTATTAGATGTATAGAGTTCCTATTTTTTACTTTACTGTAAATCATTACATTAATTATCTTCAGATTCCCCCCCCCCGAAAAAAAAAATATTACATTAATTATTGCCATATTTTTAGTCCGTCCTTTGATTGATTTGATTCAGTTGGATGTTGAGCATCATCTTGTAATTTGACTTCGACTGGTTTAATTAGGTCGAGGATTCAGATGATATAGCTAATGTTCCTGCTGCTGTTAGTGGATCAGAAGTTAAAGATAATAAACAAGATATCACACAAGAAGACGGTGAACAGGAAGCAAGTTCTGTGAACATTAAGACATCTGAACTTCCTTCTCACATTGTTCTCAACATGCCAGCACTATCCCCAACCATGGTATGAACAACTGCAACCGAATTGAGATAAATCTTATGCTGTCATATTTTTCTTCACTCTACTACTTGCTGCTCAAGAGTGTTGCTCTTTGTTTGCCTACAGAATCAGGGTAATATTGCCAAATGGAGGAAAAAGGAAGGCGATAAGGTCGGTTCTGAATTTACGAGGATGCAAATTTGTCAGCGGGATATTTCTCATTTGTGCTGCTTTATGGTGATTATTTCTTTGTTATTCTTAACTTTTTTTACTCGTTGCAGATTGAGGTGGGTGATGTTATTTGTGAAATAGAAACAGACAAAGCCACCCTTGAATTTGAAAGCCTTGAAGAGGGGTAATATTTTTCTTTCTAACTTTGAAATGCATGTTATTGAATGATTTCATATACTGTCAAGATCTCTACAATACTCATATTTTTTACCATGTCACGAGATGATGCTTTGACTAACAGGAGGACCTTAAATAGTAACATAGAAAACATTGAAACTAATAATATTATGATCTTGATTCTGTCTTATAGCCTTGGGTGTTAACCTTTTTGATAATTATGGTGCATTTCATTAGAAAGCTAATAGAATTAGTTCAGTTTTGCCTTTTAGGACCAACTGTTGGGTGCGATTATGTAATTGGTATATTGGGTGCAGGTTCTTAGCCAAAATAATAGCTCCTGAAGGGTCAAAGGAGGTAGCTGTGGGACAGCCCATTGCAATAACTGTAAGTTTTGATGTTTGAACTTGTACCAGCCATTTCTTCTCTTTTCTCAATAATTGAAGGTTCAATCTTACATGTTGGGTTAGGGAATACTCGTAGTTCTTTCATTTCTGGAACTTAGAAGGAGCAGTTTCTATATTGCTGATTATTGCTAGTTCTTTTATGCCTGAAAGTTATATTGTATTCTTATAATTACTTTTAGTGTTTTAATCTCTTCTTCTTGGGCGAACTAATGTAATCTATATCGCAAGGTTGAGGATCCTAATGACATCGAAGCTGTAAAAACATCTGTTAGTGGTGGTATGGGTGTCAAAGAAGAAAAACCTATCCAACGTAGTAATACCAAGGAAATAAAAACTCAAACGAGTTTCACTCGAATTAGTCCAGCTGCGAAGTTACTAATCGCAGAACATGGGCTGGATGCATCATCTATAACAGCATCTGGTCCTCGCGGTACTTTGTTGAAGGGGGATGTTTTATCTGCAATAAAGTCTGGCAAAGGATCCGCCAGAATCTCTGAACCTGAGAAGAAAATTTCTCCATTATCTTCACCCCAGCCGTCGACTTCTTCCTCGATGTCATTAGGATCAAAATCTGATGTACAACGGACAGATGCTCATGACGATTTGCCTAATAGTCAAATCCGAAAGGTATTTTTTATTTGTTGAATAAGTTGCTATGACTTCTTTTTGAGATTCCCTCATAATTCTTTTATGGACGGTTGGATGAATAATTGGTTTCAAATACATTAGTGCCTTCTTAAAAAGTGGCTTTCTTATTAAAACTGTATATGGATTTGTATAATTGTCTATAAAATGCTTGTATGAAAGTAACAACTCCTCCAAAGTACATTTGCATTGTATTGTAAAAATGAGTATAGCTAGGTCATTGAGTTGTGGTAACTTTACAGTAGATGAGGAAAAAATAGAAAACAAGTGGTCATGTGAGTTGAAGATGAGAGGACATTGTAGAAATGAGCTTGCTTGAATTGAATGCAATATATGGTAACAGTGAAGCCCGTGGGTAAATGTGGGTATGATGAACAAAGGCATGGATTTATCAATTTTAACAACATTGTCAAACACACTCCTGTAATCTTCTTATGCGAACGGATGCCGGTTGTAAAATGATCTGAAAAGATCCACTTTGTGGCTGCATTATGCTAACACAGCTGCAAGGAAAAAAGGAAGACAATGAAATGTCTAAATGTGATCTTTATGTCTGTTTGGGTATTATCTATATCACTCGGCTTTTCCATGCACCTTTCATGTATTCAATTGAAACAGAAATCGATTCTAATATATATGTGCTAGAACTTTTCAATAAGAAATAGAAGATGCCAACAAACATCCAAACCCTTATATGTGTACCTAGAGTTCATGATTTCATTAACATTTCACACTTTCAGAGGATCAGCCTTAGATTCACCTGTGGGCGGATAAAATCGAGCTTTTAGGAATTTTAATTATATCTGTTCTTTACGATGATCCTAACAGAAGAAGTTGAGTGTTACTAGTGCTTCTATATGTCAAACCTATTACCATTTGCACCTCATTCACTCAATCAACGTATATTTATTTGCCATAATTGATATCATACAGCACAACTATGATATGACCTTATGGAAGATTTCTTTTGGTTTTCGAAATAATACACAATTCAAAGCACCTCTTGACAAAAGCAATTATTTAAAACTACAATGCTGTTTAATGATTATTTTCATCTATTTCCTGTTTTCCTGTGAATCAGGAAGCATCATTTACATTTAGTGGGTATAACCCTTCATCATTTGGTAAATTTGCAGTTTACGTGCACTTTTCTTGTTTCAAATCCCCTTGATTTCTTTTATAGGCTTCTTCTAATCATTTATGTAGATCCTTCAATTCAGTTTCTTCAAATGAAGCTATGTAAAAAACCATGGGCATCCACCATGAGAACTTCATCCCCCATTAGTTTGTTTGTTCATTCATGTGTAATACATACTTCTAATGATTAACATTGTGTCTGTTTATCAATTTATAAGAGGGATATCGCACTTGATTCTAACCTGGGAAGCTAAGTGATCTACGCCTGATTCTTGATTTATGCCTATGTTTTCAAGACTTTTCTTTGTCTTTGATATATATGTTTGTATTATGATCATGTTTTGTAGATATGCATATTACTGTTTGTGATGATTTTCGTTGGTAGTCTTATTGTCTACTAAAATGTTTAACATAAGAACATATTTTGTAACTGTTTTCCAGGTGATAGCAACACGGTTGTTGGAATCAAAACAATCTATACCTCATTTATATTTGTCCACAGGTCTTAAACTTCCTAAGATTTTTGTACTTTTAGCACTCTGTATCTAATTACCTGTCCATACTTATGTTAACGGTTTCTATTCAGATGTTATACTGGATCCTCTTCTCTCCTTTAGGAAGGAGCTTAAAGGTATGTGATTTCATCTCTAATTTATTACCTTCCTCTCCTCAAAGCACTAATATAAGTTCAATCACATTTTTTCCCCCAGCAAAATATGATCTTAAAGTCTCAGTGAATGACATTGTCATCAAAGCTGTTGCTATTGCATTGAGAAATGTACCAGAAGCAAATGGTAAGATGCATTGATTTTTGATATGCTGGACCAAATATTGATCAACTTTAAAATGATTTACAACATGAAACTGAGTTATATTAAATAATTATTGGGGCATGACTAAAAATTTTCGGATTTCTTTCTGTTGGAACTGTTTACAGCTAAGATCTTCTAGGTTCTACGTTAAAAATCTAGGAAGATTTTGGGTTTCCCAACGAACAATTCTAATTACCAAGTGATACTGCGAGCTTGTTAACCTCTTGCCCTCTTAGCTAAAAGATCTAATAATAGCCAAATATTGGGAACTGCCTGGATAAGAGTTAGAAACAAGAAGGAGAAGCGAGAACCACTTAAAATGGAGGAATCGATTGTATTTCATCCTTCGTTCCCCATGTTCACTGGGGGTCGAATAGCACTGAATTTAATGAATTATTAAGCCATTGTTTAAGCCCCATTTTTTGGGCCAAAATGCATTTTTGAATAGTATTTTGTTGGAGAATGTGAATAAAAAATAAGGAAAAGTTTTGGATTTGCGTGTAAAATTATTTTATTGGAGAATGTGTGGTTGAAAACGAGTTTTGAAAAAATGAGTTTTTGGAAAAATGGGGGCCAAACATAGGCTAAGATGCGAACAACATGAGAGATTGTTTTGCTGGAATTTCTTGAGCGGCTCTTCGTCTGCTGAGTCATGCCATTATTGAATCTGAGATATTCTATGCCCTATAAAGTTTAATTATGCTTCAGACCCATATATTCTTGCTAATTTGACGATTGGACTCCTAAAAGTGTCGATACAATATCTGAATTATAACATGCAAAGAATGAACCCTCAACTGCTTACTGGTTACACCTGCCCTGCTATAATTTAGTGCTTATACAATGCCTGCTTTATTCATCAAGAACCATTGCTATCAGAACACCCGTGTTAATTCTGTAGTTAACATTATGTCTCTGCTCTTGGACTCCAAACTTTTCCTGTCATCATATGTTGGAGAGTTGTTACTATGCTGTGTGGAATTCAGCTTGCTGATTTTATATTTCTCATTTTTTTTATGCAACAGCTTTTATGGAGTTTATAAATATGAGTTAAAGTATACACTATTCATCTGTTGAAGTGTTAATGATGCTTGGACTTTTGCTCCTCTTTTTATATGCCATGCTGAACAAAGTTGACTAAAATATGCAGCTTACTGGGATGCTGCAAAGGACGAAATAATTTTAAGTGATTCAGTTGACATATCCATAGCAGTTGCTACTGAGAAGGTATTTCATGAGATTCGTATTCTGTTTCTTAATCTTATAACTGGCATTGATCTCATTATCTTCTCTGAAATTCAGGGCTTGATGACTCCAATTATCAGGAATGCAGATCAGAAATCCATATCATCAATTTCCCTAGAGGTGTGCAAAGACAAAGTTTGAAGGGCTTTTAGTTTCATTTTGAATGTGACTTTTTTGTACCCCTTTTCATAGTTTAAATATCTTGCCCTCTGAGCTAAACTCATATGTTCCGTAACATGGTTCAACCCTGGTTTTCATGAATATTAAACCCTATCCACTAGATTTATGATCTAATTTGCACTTTTATCTTTTCTTCTGTGTTTATCTGTTCTCTAAAGGTCAAGGAACTTGCTGAAAAGGCACGGGTGGGAAAGCTTAAGCCAAATGAGTTTCAAGGTGGCACATTCAGGTGACAACATCTACCGGGTGATTTCAGTATGTATCATCGATTAGCCATTTTTTCCTAAAGTATCATAGATACTTCTTTCCTTGTGCAGCATTTCAAACTTGGGGATGTTTCCTGTGGATCATTTTTGTGCAATCATAAACCCTCCACAGGTTCTCTCTCTCTCACACACACACACACACACACACACAAAGATAACTGTAAGTTGTAACCTTAACCTTACCAGACCCTGGTTTTCACAGAACCAAGTTATCAGCTCTTTCCCTATACATTTTCCCTCAACGGAGGGATGTAACTTACTAATATTTTGTAAGCATCATATAACTTGGTCCATTTCTTTCTTGAAGGCTGGTATTCTTGCCGTCGGTAGGGGTAATCAAGTTGTTGAACCAGTTGTTGGCAATGATGGTATAATGTCATCGTCCATTATCAAGTGCAAGTATTTTACTATCTTTTGATTTTTTTAACTTTGAGTTCTCTTCTTTCTAGGGGTCGAGAAGCTTGGTGTCGTCACAAAAATGAATTTAACATTGTCTGCTGACCATCGCGTTTTTGATGGAAAAGTTGGAGGTATGTAGCACCACAAGATTTAGCCACCGTTTGGGAAAAAATTATAAATGGTTTAATTAATCAGTGGTGAATAAGAGGATTCTACTTATGGTTCCATTTGAATGTGAGGTTTGAAAATGAAGTTTGACCATTTATAAATTTTTGGCCAAACAGAGGCTTAATAACATAATAACTCTACCCTGGGCACTGTTGAAATTTGTTGAAGCATTCTGCTTGGGTCGTGATTATTACATATAGCTAGCTCCCCATTGTT
>CAIGRH010102455.1:0-15642 GCA_903798295.1 Fraxinus nigra | reverse complement strand
TTTTTTTTTTGTTTGAGGCTTCATATTCATTTTTCATGTTCTTCATCTTTTGAGTCATTTAATCCAACTAAAATACCAAAAACATTAAAAAATCGTTTGTGCTCTAAATTAGTGCCCAAATCAATTCATTTTTCGATTTTTTGGATTCTTTGTTTCTCACGCATTTAGTAAAAAAATTGAAATTTACAAAAAAAAAAGATGTCTAGTTCGAATTCAAGAAACACTTTCTTGAATTTATCCTCAGTGTTTCCATTTAAGTTCAAATTCTTACTTTCTAAATCATTCTAGAGCCACTTTCCTTACTCAATTCTTTATTAGAACTCTACAAGGTTAACTTTTTGATTGAAGTCGAATTAATTCTTTGAAACACTTGCGAGGAAGTATTGAGTGAAAAAAAGACAGAGTGATGAGATTAATAGAAGAAAAAAGCCAGATTGAGTGATACATGAGTGTACACACGTGAGACAAGTATAATTCTAGATTTAGGATGTCCGATAGAGACGATTCTACTTCAAACGGGAAGAATAGTCAAGTCATCATGACGGAGGAGATGATATGACGATTTGAAAGCTTGTTTGGTGATATGGGAGATATAATGGATAGGCGATGGGGAGGCAAGACACTACCTTGCTAATTTGCGTATGGAACGACCTAGGGAAGTTCCTAACATAATGTAGGCGGATCCTAGAGTAAATATTAGCAATGAAAATGAAGCGTGCAGTGGATTAATGATGATGCATTAGTCGAGGCTAAAATAAGCAGGATGGGGATACATGAGATATCATGATAGAAAGGTTAGAGATTGTGTTAGAGATGGAGTTGATAGAAATATGAGCTATATTAAAATGATAATTCTTTTATTCAACGGAATGAGCGATCCAGAGGCATAGTTTGAGTGTAAGAAAAAGATAGGTCTTATATTTGATTGCTATAGCTATTCAGAGGAGAAAAAGGTAAAACTTGTCGTTGTTGAATTTACTGATTATGCTATCATTTGGTAGGATCAAATAATAACATCTAGGATGAGGAATCATGATAGGCCTATTGAATCATGGGGAGAAATGAAGGCTATAATGAGGAAGATGTCCGTTCCTAATCACTATTATATGGATCTTTATCAAAAATTACAAAACCTTTATCAAGGATCCAAAAGTGTGGAGGATTATCAAAAGGAGATGGAGAAGTGGTGAGTGATAGTGGGGGTGATTATGATGACATGCAGGAATTGAAGGATGCTAGTGATTATTAGAAAGTGGAGTATGCAGTGGGAGAGCTATTGGTTACAAGACGAGCTCTTAGTGTTCAAATCAAAGTGGATGACTTAAAACAACAAAGGGAAAACATATTTCACACGAGATGCCACGTCATAACAAGGTAAGTAATATGATTACTGATGGGGGTAATCGTACCAATTTGACTAGCAATATACTTGTTAAGAAATTGAGATTAATTATACTAAAATATTCTAGACCTTACAAATTGCAATGATTAAATGAGTGTTGAGATGTTAAGGTGAATAGGCGAGTGTTGGTGAGTTTATCGCTTGGAAGGTATCACGATGAAATGTTGTGTGATGTAGTTCCTATGCATGACGGACATATTTTGTTGGAGATGTCATGACAATATGATGGGAGGTAATGTACGATGGGTACAAAAATAGGTACAATTTTACTAAAGATAGGAAATCTATTACTTTTAAACAACTAACACTAGCACAAGTTTATGAAGATCAAATCAAATTGAAAAGAAACGAAGATAAAAGAATGAGAGAAAAAAAAGAGTAAGATTGATCATTCACGACAAGAAGGTAAGGATAAAAAAGTGAGGTAGCTAATTGTGAAAAACAAATAGTAGAGCCACAAGAGAGTAAAGAAAAAAAGTATTCTGAGAGGAAAGAAAAGTTGAAAAAGAGTTTTTTTTCACGAAAGGGAATGAGTTAAACAAGATAGTAGTTGAGAACCAACATATGGTCTTGTTGGTTTATAAGGAATCACTTCTCAACTTTGAGGAATTTAAAACATCCCTTCATAATTTGGCTACTTCTTTGTTGCAAGAATTCGAAGACTTATTTCTGGATGACATGTCTAGTGGGTTACCACTCATTAAAGACATTGAGCATTAAATTGATTTCGTACCCGGAGCTGTCATTCCAAACAGGATGGCTTATCGGAGTAATCATAAAGAGACAAAGGAACTTCAAAAGCAAGTGGAAGAATTGATGTGTAAATGGTATGTAAGGGAAAGTGTGAGTCAATGTGTCGTGTCATGCTACTTGTGACGAAGAAAGATGGGACTTGGAGGATGTGCGTATTCTGTCGGGCGATCAACAATATAACGGTAAAACTTCATCATCCTATACCTAGGTTAGACAATATGTTAGATGAATTACATGGATTGTGATTGTTTAGTAAAATAGATCTCAAAAGTAGATACCATCAAATTAGGATGAGAGATGATGATGAATGATAATATGTTTTTAAGATTAAGTATGGTTTATACAAGTAGTTAGTCATGTCATTTGGATTTACTAATGCACCTGGACGTTTATGAGGTTAATGAATCATGTCTTGCATGGATATATAGATAAATTCGTAGCAATTTTCTTCGATGATATCTTGGTATATAGTGAGGATTCAAAAGGTACTGAAGTGGATGAGGAGAAAATCGAAGCTATCAAAGAGTGGTCAACACCTAAAAGTATAATTTAGGTAAGAAGCTTTCATGTATTAGCTAGCTTTTATACATGAGTTGTTAAAAAATTTAGCACACTTGCCATATCACTCACGGAAATTGTAAAGAAAAGTGTAGGATTTCATTGGGGTGTTGAACAAGAACATACTTTTAACACTATTAAAGATGGATTGTGTACTGCACCGATTTTATCGCTACCTAACTTTAACAATACTTTTGAGATTGAATGTGATGCCTTAGGAATAGTTATTGGACCTGTTTTGATGCGGGAATGAAGACCAATAGCTTACTTTAGTGAAAATCTAAGTGGAGCAGCTCGCAACTATCTTACATATGACAAGGAGTTGTATGTACTTGTTTTAGTTTTGGAGACATGGCATCACTACCTATGGCCAATGAGTTTCGTTATCCACACTAATCATGAATCCTTCAAACGTTTAAAAGGTCAAGGTAAATTAAACAAGAGGCATGCAATTCATCGAGACATTTCCATATGTTATTCGCGTAAACAAGGTAAAGAAAATGTGGTAACAGATGCTTTATCGTGTACTTCTTACTTCTTTAGGTGCTAAATTTCTAGGATTTGGATATTTTGAAGACATGTATGCTAATGACCCAAACTCTTCTAATATATACGAATCTTATGACAAATGTGCTATAGATAGATTCTTTATGCATGATGGATATTTATTTCGGGAGAATAAGTTGTGTACCTAAGTGCTCAATGAGAGAATTCTTAGTACATGAAGCATATAGTGGAGGTTTAATAGGCAACTTTGGAATTAAGAAAAGCCTGGAAATGTTAAATAAACATTTTTATTGGCTTAAGATGAAAGTTGATGTTGATCCGATTTGTAGTATATGCATCACTTGTAAAAATGCTAAGTCTAAGGTTTTACCGCAAGATTTGTATATACTATTACCCTTTCCTAGTAAGCCTTGAGTTGATCTATCTATGGACTTTGTATTGGGTTTACCTAGAACTAAGAAAGGAAGATATTCCATATTTGTGGTGGTAGATAGATTTAGTAAGTTGACACATTTAATTTCGTGTCATAAAATTGATGATGCCATTAATATTGCGAATTTATTTTCTAAAGAAGTAGTGCGCTTACATGGGGTACTTAGGAGTATTGTATCGGATAGAGATGTTAAGTTCCTTAGTCATTTTTTGGAAGGTTTTGTAGAGTAAGTTATGAACTAAGCTATTATTCTCTACAACTTGTCACCCACAAACGGATTGGCAACTAAAGTTGTTAATAGGACTATGATACAACTATTGTGCACTATAGTCAATAAAACCTCGAAGAGTTGGAGGATTGCTTGTCATTCATAGACTTTGCATATAATAGGGTCACACATTCTATTACTTCTTATACTCCATTTGAAACTATTTATGATTTTAATCCATTAACATCTTTAGATTTAATTCATTTAACTATTGATGAGAGGGGTAGCTTAGATGGAAAGAAGAAGGCCGAGTTGGTAAGATCCCTCCATGAGAAAGTACGCTGTCGATTGAGAAAAAAATGAGCATTATGTTTTTCAAGCAAATAAATGACGAAAGCGCATTACATTTAAAGCAGGAGATTGAGTTTGGGTGCATATGAGAAACGAACGCTTTCCGGTTCAAAGGAAGTAAAGTTGCAATCGAGAGGAGATGGATCGTTTCAAGAGCTTGAAAAGATCAATGTCAATGCCTATAAGTTGGATCTTCTGGTGAGTATAACATTTTTGCCACTTTCAATGCTTCTAATCTTTCTTTATTTGATGCAGGTGAAAATTCGAGGATGAATCATTTTGAAAAGGAAGGGAATGATGAGAACCATGGAATGGGAGCTAGCAAGGACAAAGACATGTTGATCGTGGATAAATGATCAATGACTAGGTCACGAAGGTTAAAAAAGTCATGAGATTACTTGTTCAAGCTACGATAAATGAAACATCGATAACAACAAGTAAAAGTACAAATTTCATATTAGGCTTGGAAGAGAGAACAAGGTGAATCAACTTGATTTAAATAACACACGAGGGAGCTGAAAGAGAAAGCCGATCAAATAGTACATTTGGCCACATGCCTCCATACCAAAACCACATTGAAGGTTGAAGAAATGTGTATCTGATCGCATGCTCTACATCTATGCGGCATAGTGAAAAACTGGGATGCTTTTTTTTAAAAAAAAAATGTTTAGACTTTTATTTTAGTTAAAACTCTTATGGTATTTTTTTTATATGTTTTAGGTATCATTCCGTTTTAATTAGGTTTTATGAATTCTATATAAATATGGTTATTCTTTTTTATTGTAAAAACACACAATTTGAAAGATATTATTTTAAGATATATTGCTTTCTACTCGTTCTTCATTGAATTAATTTCGAACTTATCAAAAATTAAATTCTTGTAGTGTTCAATAATTTAAGTAAAGTTTATAAGTTTATGATCACATGGTCAAGTTATTGTTGACGATTATCTTGGTTATTTGGTTCAATGATTTATCGAATCGAGTTTTTCAAATGTTGATCTTAGTTTTTTTGGATTAGATCTAATCTTTCGTGGATTTCGTAGTTTCAATTGCTACGTGAGTTCACATCAAAATCTGTGTGCTCATTATTTGAATTTTAATCATATCGAATTACTCGTTGAAATTTAATGTGCTCCGTGACCATGTTAAGATTTGTTATTTCATTTTAAAAGGTCAACTTTATTAAGAGGAGTAGTCTAAACATTTTATAAATTGATCTATATTTTCATATTTATTCGATATATATGACCCGTTTGATTCTCATTATTGTAGAATGAGAATGAAAAAAACATAGCCTAAATGAGCCCCACACAAGAGATAGAAATTCAAAATTGATGACTTAATATGATGAATGACAATCATATCTTTCATTTTTATGTGTGAAAAATGAGAAACAAACGAGATCATAATTTTATCCCTCAAGTGTTCCAAGTCCACGACAGTTGTAGCTTGCCAGCCTCAGTCTACTCTTCTTGTCACAATTTGTTAATTATGAAAATTTCTTTAATATTCAGAAAAAAAAAATTGTATCAAGAATTCAAAAACAAAAAAAATGTTTGCCTAATCCTCGATATTCGTTGTGGTATAGGATCGCAATGGTATATATACAGTAGCCTTCCTCCTTGCCAAAAAACTGACAAAAAATACAAATATCTTAAGAAATAACAACATTTTCCACCTTACAACCATAAAATGGAAACTATCTGCACTAAAGGTCAAACCTTCCTGTAAAAATCTCTCTCTGTCTCTTCTCTCTGGAAAGTTTCATTAGCCATGACACTTTTCTTCAAAACCCATCGATTAATCCTGTTATTAATCGCAATCCATGCCATTTCATATCCAAAAGTACAAGCTTTTAAAGAACCCTTTCATCCCAGAGACATACTGCCGCTTCTACCAAGACAGGTGTCTTGGCCTATTCTGAATACTCTCAACAGTGCAGTTGACCTTCTGCCCACTTTTGTGGGCACTGCCACTCCTGTCGAGAATTCTCTACAGTGGAAAGGTGCTTGCTTTTACAACAATAGCGCTTGGTTGGAGTTTAACAACAAAAGTAAAACTGAATTTGGGGGTGGCACTCTTCATATCAAGGTTTGATTACTTCTTTTCTTGATTTTATTGTAATCTAAATTGAGCTGTTTTGGATATTTGTGGTACTTGTTTAAGTTCAATTGCTGGAGTATAGGCAATTTGGCTGTTAGTTAGCTTCGTTTGTGAGGTTGAATGTTTTTCTTGAGAAGCTTTCTATAATGAGATAAGATCTGCAATTTTTTATGTTTTCGGTGAGTGAATGCTTGTTTAAATTTGCGATTGTTATGTGTGGGGATTGCGGGTAACTGTGATTGTGAAGTTTGGTCCTCCAAATTAAGCCTCTTTTTTATCTTTTTTTTTTTGGGGAAAAACTTCTTTTTTTATCAAAAGCCTGGTAGTGAGCCATATTACAAGGCGTATTAGTTATATTTTAGTTTATTATGAAAAAGGCGGCTGAGGCTATAATTCACGGCAAAGATATGAACCACAACTGTATTTTGTTGGAATGGATTGCTTATAGCCGCCATTTCTTGGACTTGTCTAAATCTTGTTTGCTTATGCAAGGAGATGTCTTTTAAGAGTGCTGCTGCTGTCTGAATAATGTTTGATGGTTTTATTTTTGTTTCATTTACTTTTAATTAGTGAATTTGTTTTATTACATTGATTTCAGGAGTGAGTTTTTCTTCTGCTTGCTTTCATTAGATGCTATAGTTTTTAAAGCTCTATTTTTATATCTGCCAGTTATTGGAAAATTTGTTGTCAAACATCTTTTTAAGATGGATTAAATTGAAAGTACTTTAATATGAGCTATTAAGATACTGATGTTGTTGATCTTGTTCTTGAGCTACGAATCTCCATATGCTCCAGGAAAAGTTGATAGAATTTCGCAACATTGTTTTTTCCCCCTCTCTAGTCATAGAAAAACCAGAATGCCACATCTTGTCCTTATCTTTCTTTGATTTGTATAGTTAGATGGGGAAATGAGGCGTGAAAGAAGTGGTGTGATGACATTTAGTTAATATTTGTACATCTTTATTTCATTCTTTGGTGTATGCAGGTTAGCAATGCTCATAGTTGGACATGCATGGATCTTTATCTGTTTGCAACTCCTTATCGTGTAACATGGGATTATTATTTTTTGTCCCGTGAACACACCCTCGAATTCGAAGAGTGGCAATCAAAAGCTGAATATGAATATGTGAGTTAAACAATCTTAATCAGATATATAAGTATGAATTTCGAAGCATGACAACTTAATCATGATTAACCTATTTGACAACAGGTGAAACACAAGGGAATTTCAATTTTCCTCATGCAAGCAGGGATGCTAGGAACTCTTGAAGCATTGTGGGAAGTATTACCTTTATTCACAGACACTGATTGGGGTGAGAACTCAAATGTTGCATTTCTTCAAAAGCACATGGGGGCCACCTTTGAAGAACGTCCTCAGCCATGGGTTACAAACATTAGTGCTGACGATATACACTCTGGAGATTTCCTAGTTCTATCTAAAATTCGGGGTCGTTGGGGTGGTTTTGAGACTCTTGAGAAGTGGGTTACTGGATCTTATGCTGGTCATACTGCTGTTTGCTTAAGGGACTCTGAAGGAAAGCTATGGGTTGGAGAATCAGGACATGAGAATGAGGAGGTAATACTTTAAAAGTCTTCCAAATATTTGCAAGCATTTTTGCTGTTGGAGCATGTTTGGGTAAGCCTAAAAAGGGGTAAAATTTCTTTTATGGAAAGTAAATAAAAATCTTTATTGTTTTGAGGCTTAGCCAAACATGCTCTTGAATTTGTTGATTTGCTCAGTTTATGCCTGGCTCTCCTATGTTGCAACTTATGGCACTTAACATATTCAATGAATTCTTAGAGATCACAACGCTTCTCTTATCCAGAACATTGCCTTTTCAGAAACTTTTGAATGTGGAATATAATATGTTATATCTTGTTAAGTTGCCATTTGTTAAATTCTATGAATGGCCTTCTCAAATGATGTTTCAATTTAGTTAATATATTATTAAGTGTGATTCAAGAGGCAAACATATCCTATGTACATAAGAGGATGGCTGGCAAGGAGCCTTGCCCAAATTAAAGCTCATTATTTTTTTCTGAAAGAGAAGGGGAAACAAAATGAAAGAAGAGAACAACATTGTGTGCCAACTCAAAGAGGTTCACTTTCTTTTCTGGTCGTATTGGAGATACCTATAAGGTGAAGACCGAGTTTAACAAATAACTGCGTGTGCCCCCTCTCTGAAAGCATAAGCTTTTAGATTAGGTGGTTAACTCTACAGCTAATAATTGGTAGTTAAAACTGGAACCAAATAATGATTGATAACTTTATGTATTTTTGGGATCTTGAATTTGACTTAAAAGGCTATTGGTTTGTACAGTAGTGGCTTATAATTCCTTATATTTAAGTTACTCTCGTGGGGGATAACATCTAATTTTTTTCTCATATATGTCTAACCGTTTTGATTTGTTATTTGTAATATAGGGAGAGGATATTATTGCTATTATGACGTGGGAGGAATGGTGGGAATATGAGCTGACAAAAGATGACGCCAATCCACATATTGCATTGCTTCCTTTGCATCCTGACCTCCGGGCCAAATTCAACGAAACTGCTGCCTGGGAGTATGCTCGAAGCATGGCAGGACTACCTTATGGTTATCATAACTTGATATTTAGCTGGATAGACACGATTAATGGAAATTATCCATCTCCCCTGGATGCTCACTTGGTATTGCATTTACTTGTTCTAAATAGTTCGTGTTAGTGTCGAGGCCAGCTCTCTCCACAGATCCCACTCTAGTTCAGAATGCTGCATTTTCTGGAATTTTTTTCCGGTTTCTTTTTTACTAATGGCCATTTTACAGGTTGCTTCTGTTATGACCGTTTGGACTCAATTCCAGCCTGCATATGCTGGTAGCATGTGGAATGAAGCATTGAACAAGCGCCTTGGAACTCAGGTTACATTAATTTCCATCTCATTTATCAAACACATACCTTTGTGAAGCACATATTTAGTGGATCAAATGTAAGAGAGGAAGTAGATCATAATACTGTTAATAATCTTGCCATTTGATTGTCTAAAAACTGGGCATTTGTATCTGAAACATGAATTTCTGTTGAAATGAAATAATTACCGTTTAGGGTTGACAAGTGAAAACCTTTGCGACCCCTTCTGGGGGTTTCTATGAATGTGAGGTGTCATTATAAGGTTTTTCCACCCCAGACATTACGTATACTTTCGGTGTAGATATGGTGAGGAGAAAACCTGAATCATTTAATGTTGTGTGCATATGTTTACAAGTTGTACTCACAAAGTTCCGAGAAAAGTTCTTGGACCTAGGCTAGGTAATTCATAAATCTGCTTGATCATACAGTGCAGACTTCACTGTATATCCAGTTCACGATATTCAACAATGGTACATTCTGTGTTTGCAGAACCTCAGTCTTTCTGAAATTCTTGTAGAAGTTGAGAAGCGTGGATCATCTTTTGGTGAATTATTGGCAATTCCAGAACAGGACAATTGGGTTTACGTTGATGGGAAGTCAACATCATGTGTTGCTTTCGTCTTTGAATTGTACAAGGAAGCTGGACTTTTTGGTTCACTTGCAAGCTCCATTCAAGTTACTGAGTTTACAGTAAGTAAATGTCAAATGTGATGAAATATTTTACACCAATGTTTCTGTTGTTTCCTGTGTACCAGCTTTGTATCTTAGTTTCACTTGAAAAAGCTCATAGCAGTACTTCGAAAACATCAAAAATATTGAGGGTAAAGTAGATTTATACTGAAGGAGGTGATTCTCAGTAATTGAATGTAAATTATTATTCTCAAAGAATTCTATGAATATCATGTGGTGTAATCATTTTTTTAACAACTACAGATTAAAGATGCTTACACACTCAAGTTTTTTGAAAACAATTCAAGCCGGTTGCCTAAGTGGTGCAATGACGCGGACACAATGAAGCTTCCTTATTGTCAAATTCTAGGGAGATACCGGATGGAGCTACCTGGATACAATACAATGGATCCATACCCCCACATGAACGAAAGGTGCCCATCCATGCCACCTAAGTATTTGAGACCAGCAGGTTGCTGATAGGCTATGTAGCCCTCATTTTTGGGTCTTCATGCCCAATACTTCGTATACTTTTAAGCTTGTATATAATTTTCTTCTGTGTACGACTTGTATATTAAGAGCATCTTCAATCGTGGTGTAAAATTGGATGTAAATTGGTATCTCCAAAATCACTTTTGCATCCTCATTTACATCCATGTGGATCTAAATCCACCTTTTGCCTCTCGTGGATGTTAAAAAAAAAAAGGATGTAAATTTACATCATTTTTAGATTTTATGCCGAAAAATGCAATTCACATTTTATTTGCATCTCTCCACGGGAAAGGCTTCCGACCACTTTGGACTCTAAATCACCATTTACATTTATTTTACACCACGATTGGAGATGTTCTAAGGAAACATGGCTGTGTTGTGTAACTGTATGCAACTTGTATGTTCCGATAGGTTAACATGTAAGATTAAAGAAGCTTGATGTTGGTTACTAATTGAAGTAAAAAGTGGCTTGTGAGGCGAAAACACAGTCGTTATTGTATACAACACACTTAAAATTTTTATTTAGTATGAGATTTCAATTTCTTGTTATGGCATTTGAAGCAATTTCTTGGAGCATGTTTGGCTGTGTAATGATCATGCATTTTGAATAACAGTTTCTTTGAAAAAGATTAGAACTTTATGGGTTTGAAGTTAACTTTCAGAGATCAAGAAGGAAAAAGATTGAGCGTTTGCGTTTGAGAATCTTTAGAGCCTGAACCCGAAAGTTTCAGTGATTCAGTTGGTCAAATGCTAGACGCCCATTATCAGGCCTTTTGTGTATATTTATTCAGAAATTTCAATGATTCAGTTGATCAAAATGTCCATCGCGTCCTCAGTTCTGGGGATGCATTTCTTCCTCAGGCTGAGGATGCCTACAACATTATAATTAATTGGTCCACAGGGAGAGCACCATTTTTCGTAGTTTATATAAAGTTCATAACCAAACGTTGATCTTATTAATTTCCCAAAACTCGCAAGTAGGCCTGTTGAAAATTTGGCTGAACAGGTTACTCTAATGCATCAAGAAGTACAACTGAAGCTGCAGGAAGACAACGCACTGTATAAGGCAAGAGACGAAAAAGTTTCTAGGAGGGTGACCTGGTGATGGTTCATGTCCACGTTAGAAAAAGATTATGAAATTTCTTTCCAGATAATTTGATAAATAAATAAATATATTTGATAAACTTTTAACTAAGTTAACTTATTTTAAATACATTCATGATTCATCTGAAATAATGATCAAGCCATATCTTATCATTAGGCAAGAACAATTAAATGAACAGTGGGCTTCTTGATTCGCCAAACCGTGATTTTAACAGCATTGCCAAACCAAATTCTCTCGATACATTCCTCAAAAAACCCAAGCCAATTTATAACGGTTACTTTGGCCTTATTTGAATTGGAAGTCCTTGAGCAGGTACTGGTATTGGATCCCTTCTAATGGAGTTGTCACTGCAGCATAGTTTCCAAGTAAATTGAGTAACCAGATAATGAACTGCGACTAGAGTTTCAATTCTTGCAAACTCGTATCCTGGACACATACGAGGCCCCCCTCCAAATGGAATATAGCAGTAAGGTGGTATGGGTGCTTGATTTTCAAATCGAGAAGGGTTGAATTTCGAGGGTTCTTGAAATATGTTCTCATCCATGTGAGTCATGCTGGTAACCCAGAATACCTGGTTGTCAATAAGAAGGTTGTAAGTTTAAACCCGTTGATTATCATATAGAAAATGTTTGCAGGAAAAATGTTAGTTTTGGTCTACCCATTCCTCTTCTAGCATGGTTTATGACATGGCATCAGTACTCTTGTGAATGGGAGCCTATTTACATTTACACAAAACATTGTCCCAACAACCTGAGAAGTGCATTAGGCCATTGTCAAACTACTTGTTAGCCATATATTTTGTAGGATCTACAAATACTATCTACTTATCCACACCCCATTTATATTTGTTTATAATTTAAACTGTTTATAACAACTCCCAAACATGCTATTCATGTCATGAGATTTGACAAAACTTTGCATTGGCCATTAACCTACCACAACCCTTCTCCTTTGATGATCGGAAGAAAAACTGTGTTATGTTAGGTACTAGTGTAAATAAATTAGTAGCAGGGTCTAAAGAGTTTCTCTTACTTGCCATCCTTTTGGAAAGAGATATCCTTCATACTGGATGTCTTTTAAAGTCTTTCTGAACCCTCCAAAAACTGGAGGAATAATTCTCAGAGTCTCCATTGCCACTCTCCAAGTGTACTTCATCTTGGCAAGATCTTCCCATGTCAAGAACTCTCCAGAGGGCTTGTTCTTTTTGATCTCTTCGTGTTCTGTAAATCCCGGACAACAAATGGTCGAAATTCATTTAAATTTCAAATCAACGGGAAAAAATGCTTCCTGTATCAACACCCCAGTATTTAAGTAGTAGTCATGTTCATCATTTTCCACGAAAATATTGAGTATTCAATACTGTAAACAGAATGGGGAATTATACCTTTCAGAACAGCTGCATATATGGCTGGATCATTTGCTAAAAGTCGGATGATAAAAGAAATCAGGACTGCTGAGGTGTCATGCCCTGCAACCATAACGAGCATGATATTGTGTACAATCTCGTCTTCGGACACCAATTCTCTGTTGTCTTCTCCACGAATGTTGAGTAAGCTGGTAATGAGGTCTCGATGAGATGAAGCTGCACTTTCCAGTTCAACACGTTTCTCACGTACAAGGTCTTTCAATATATTCTGGACCTTTGCACTGGCCTTGAGGCCACGGTTGAAGCGTGTAAAAGGAAAATTAACTGGGATTGACCACAATCCTTCAAGAATCTCTTGAAAATACTGGACCAGTTTATCTCTCCGCGCTCCTCGTTCAACACCGAAAAGAAGAGTGCATATTATGTTGAATGTGAGCGTCTTCATCAGTGGCAAGACCTAGGAAATGAAGGTAACAACATTATATGCAGACATATTCAAGGCTCAGACATATATTTGAGCTGATATGTTTGTGACCTTGGATGAAATCGAATGAGTCACAAGCAAGAACCGAAGTACCAAAGAATAAGGGAGTAAAGTATTTTGCTTGAGGTTCACGTTAAGGATCCGTTTTCAGTATCTTATAATCCTATAACAAGTTTGGCTAAGCTTACGAGGAAATACTCATTACAGTGTCTGCAGAATAAGCATAAGACAGAATATGACATTATAGGATAAGTAGTTCAAAATTATAAAATACTCCACACCGTAATGTTTTTCTTCCCATTCCAATGCATCTCAAGGTGCCTCCTGACCTCTTCCTCCATTTCTCCAATATACAGCTTTAAACATTCCGGCTTCAGGAAAGAAGCAAGAGCACTCCGTACTCGCTTATGATCTTCACCACTGAGTTCAGACAAACACCTATCACCCAAAATCATTTTAATTGACTCAGTCTGATGGTTATTTATTATACTTTCATCACTAGTGAAGACAAACTTGTTAGCAGCCTGTCCATGTATAAAAACTGCTGGTTTTCCAAAGAGACTAAGCTTCGAGATTGGACCGTATCTTTTCGCTCGTTCGGCTATCCATCTGTCAGCAGTGTTGGCCCTCATTGCCCACAGAAAGCTAAGGCTTTGGCCAATGACTGGTACACCTAGAGATCCCAGGGGTAGCCTGTCTGATGATCTTCTTCTCCTGACTAGGAGAAAGAAGATAGGCAAAAGAAGGCAAAGAAATATATTCATCGTTTAGACTTGAGAGAGAGAACCTGATTAGTAGACTGCAGAAGAGGCGCATATATAATAGAGTTTACAGAGAGGTGACCATATTATACTTTAGTTTCTGGAAGGTTATTGTCTATCAATGGCGTTTCTATAACACTTTATATGTTCTTTGACTTGATGACAACAGCTAATGAGTGCATAAATAATGTTTATAAAGAATTTTTAATGATGATAATGAAAGGAAGTGGTTCTGTATGTTGGATGCATCTACTTGTTTTTATCTACTTACCTCATATTATTCTAACAGAAGTTTCCTCTTGGGCAGTAGATTAAGCTCTTGTTCTATTCCATTTAACTCTATATGTTATTCTGGCTGTATTGTTCTTGTAGACGAAGTATACATCATTCGAGCCCTGAGCTTCTTGAACCGGGAATCCGGGATGAAGATTTATTGTTCGTAAATTATGACAGGTTTGATGGGTATTTAGACTATATGATAGTTAACATGCAAACCTTAACATTCAACATATAACATGGTTGATCAAGTTCAGTTCAACTAGCTCTGTTAAGTTGAAAGCACAAGGATTGTTAATAAAATCCAACAAAACAATGACTTCGACTAGCGGCAAACTCTACATTCCATCAACGATGGTATTCTATTGTTAATCTCTTCATACAGTCTTCATATTCGGAAAACAAAAGAATATATACTGCAATGTCAACAAGACAACAATTCAGATACAGCCTGTGTAAAACAACAAAATGCTATACTGCAATGTCAACAGGTAAGAAAATTTGATTGTTACTCTCTTTGATACATACTTTGTATTCAGAAAACAAAAACAAAAACAAAATACTATACTCCAACGGCAACAAGCCAATTACGTAGGACCTGTAACCTCAATACAAACATATAGGAAGAAATGCTCGATGCCATCACTTAGTCTTTGCAGGGATATGGTTTCCACCCATTGCAATCTTGTAAAGATAAAATCCAGTCATGAGGACGCTGCAAATAGTGAGCGAAGAAATCTTAGATAAAATGTATTAACTCATAAACAGCTCGTAGTCAATTAAACCAAATACAATAAATTTTCATACGCAACAAAAAACAAACAAGGTGACAGAATTCAGAAAATAGCAACCCTCACCTGTTCCTTGCTCTCAACAACATTCTCATACAAAAGAAAATGAACCACAAACTTGAATTATCCTCTTCAACTATTGACATTGGCAACTTCTAAACCTTATAAGCTCGTTATTCAACCATTAACATTGCCAACTTCTAAACCTTATAAGCTCGTTAACCATTTTCCATGAAATTTTGATATTACAGGCCACATTTAATCCATGATTCTCAGCAGTAAACTTCTACATATTCAAAGTTCAATTATCACATGCAAGAATTAGGTAGTATCAGAAAAGTAAAATCAGTTCATCATTGATCTTCAACATGCATCAGGATATATAGCAAATAAAATGCATTTAGCTAAAAATGCTAGTAAAAATTGAAGAAAAAAAGTAGCAGTAAAAAACAGGTTGAGTTAGATCGATAACATTTGGTTTATGAGGGCAAG
>CAIGRH010102442.1:0-19262 GCA_903798295.1 Fraxinus nigra | reverse complement strand
AAAAATTTCCAAATATAAAAAACGAGAAACCACACCCCAACCCAGAATTTGTCGCAACCAGTCACAACAGGTCACAATTAATACAGAATTGGTCACAATCGATCACAATTAAGTACGGAGACACGCATGTGTCTCCGTGCGGCACGGAGACATAGACAACGTCTCCGTTAACAACCAGTCACAACCAATCACAATCGGTCACAATTAACACAGAATTGGTCACAACCAGTCACAATCGATCACAATTAAGCACGAAGACACGACCTTCGTGTGACATGGAGATGTGCGTGTCTCCGTGTCTCTGTGCAACACGAGTTGTGTCTCCGTTAACAACTAGACACAATCTGTCACAATTAATACAAAATTGATCACAACCAATCACAATCGGTCACAATTTAGCATGGAGACACGACATATCTCTGTGTGCCCGTGTCTGTGCTGCACGGAAACACGGGTCATGTCTTCGTTAACAACCAGTCACAATTAACACAGAATTGGTCACAACTAGCCACAACCGATCACAATTAAGCACGGAGATACGGCCTCCGTGTGACATGGAGACGGGCATGTCTCCGTGTCTCCATTAACAATCGGTCACAACCAGACACAATCGGTCACAACTAGTCACAATAAACACATATTGTCTAAAATTGCGCTTGTTTAGAATAGTTCCCAATATTTCTTAATTAGTAGGACTACTTTCAAATATTTGCACTCATATTAGGCTTCATATGCACTATTGTTGCATCTGCTGGTTATGCATTAATGCTGTCTTGTAACCCAACTTGCCTTACAGAAGATCATTAAACGTGAAACCATAAGGGCAATAATTGATATATCACTCTATCAGACTATAGTATCAACATTTGCTATTTTACTAGGGCTTTTTGCAAGTGGGGACTGGAATGCAGAAATGCCAAAAAAAAAAAAAGAAGAATACAAACTAGACAATAGGTATGTACTGTTGGACGAGGCACTTCAACCTAGTATATGATGAATACTGGAAATCAAATGAACCTTCCTGTTTTTTGGTTTGCAAGTCTAAACAAGACTAACTTATAATATCCGACGAGAAACACTAGAAGTCATGACTGATTTCTTTTTTATCTTTTGTCAACTTAATGCAACTTAATTAAGTGGAATTCCTTAATTAGAATTTAGCAGTATGGAATCCTTTAGATTAATCTTTTATATGCTTCCCTAGTTGCTGTGGTTTTAATAGTTTTGTTAAGTTGCTGTTTTCTCAAAAGAACCTCAAGTAGTTTGATATGGCTTTTCCCTAATACTACCATTAATAGATATGCGGGGCGTAATTTTCAATTCTGTTCAAATTTGCTTGAAGCCAAAAAAAACACACAACATTTTTTCGTCTTTTTTCTTTAGATCCTGCTTTGAATACCTCGTTGTAAGTCATGACATCAATTCAGTTAGGAACTTTCGACCCGGCGGTAGTGAAGAGAGAAAGGAGATGAGATTAGAGAACTACCATCGCCGCCACCTTCCACATCGTCTTCCGCCACCATCACAGCCACGACCTCCACTTGCACCACCAACAAAAACCTCACCACCACTACAAATAACATCAACACCACACCACATCCGCGGCTCAAATCTTCTTACTCTAGATAACAATGCCAACCCCGTAGTAGGTCACGCCCACTGCAAGGATGCCCACCGGGAAGTTGTAGTAGGAGAAAAAGTTGGTGGATGAGGTGAAGGGAAAGTTGGAAGAGGACCAGGAACAGGATCAGAAGCCAATGGCTAAGGAGTTGCAGAAGGCGGCTGAGTCGGTGGTTTAGACAGCGGAGATGGCGGTACTGAAGATCGGAGAGAGAGAGGGAGGAAAGAGAGAGATTAGGGATTTGAAATTGTGGTGGGTGGATAGATGGGTTAGGTATATAATTAATTTAATTTTATAATTATTATAAATTTANTGCCCACCGGGAAGTTGTAGTAGGAGAAAAAGTTGGTGGATGAGGTGAAGGGAAAGTTGGAAGAGGACCAGGAACAGGATCAGAAGCCAATGGCTAAGGAGTTGCAGAAGGCGGCTGAGTCGGTGGTTTAGACAGCGGAGATGGCGGTACTGAAGATCGGAGAGAGAGAGGGAGGAAAGAGAGAGATTAGGGATTTGAAATTGTGGTGGGTGGATAGATGGGTTAGGTATATAATTAATTTAATTTTATAATTATTATAAATTTAATTTTTTCACCTGATTTTTGAAAAAAATAGTTTTATACCTTATATTTGAATTTGAAAGTTTAAAGGTAGGATTTTGTGTAATTTGCTCAAGCAATAATGTTGCTCGCGGCCAAACACTCGTGGATGGTCCAAGTTATTGGGTTGGATGGTGACTTATTGGCCCAATTAATGTCTTGGCCCAATTGGTGTGACATAATATTCATCCAACATATGTCTATTCTCTTGTTTAACCTTTGTGTGGGTGATTTGAGAGGGTTTAAGGAGGGAAAAACAGCTGCTCCTTGTTGGAGAAAATCGGCAGCCTTGATGGAGAAAATCCGGCCATCTTGGTATTCCAAAAACCAATGATATACTTAGTGTATTGGTCTCTTTCTTGTCTCCTTTGTGGTCTCCGTTTCCTTTGCCTTTGTGGCTACAAATCACCACCACTAAGTGTACCCTTTGTAGGTGAGAAAACTAGTGGCAACCGGAGTGTAGAGTTGTGGATCGAGCCGCCTTGTTGGTGTTGTTTTTTGGTTGTGTAAATTGAGCCCGGAAATTGGTTGTTTGGACCCTAAAATCTTACACTTATTAACACAAAATATCCTTATGTTTGACTTTTAGTGTGCAAAACATCCATACATTTTAAAAATTTACATTTTCATCCTTATTTCTACGTTTCACTGTGGAAACCGTCATTTTCATTAATTTTTATCCAATTTCTCAATTAAAAATTATTAAATGACAAATATGCTCCATATTTAAATAAAACAAAAGGAAAAATAAAGAAAAATAAAGAACTTTTCACCTCAATAACGGCATTGATATCGTTCTCATAGACATTTTAAATGATGTAAACTCATTTACGTTATTTATGGCATTGTCAGACTTTCTATGTTACATATGTTATGGAGTCCATTATTAAATGTTGTTTTGTTGAAATTTTCAGATATAGGTAAAAATTTCGAAACGACACAAGTGTCGTTACTAGACATGAAAACGATACTCGTGCTGTTACGTTCGTAAATATGAGTATAAGCAGTCACGATCGTTCCTTGAAAAATAATAATTGGAACGTATTTATGTTGTAATACACATATGACACGTACAAAAGTTGAGAGATATGTTCAACTTAATCAATACATAAGAGTGTGACAACTTATGCTTTCACCATCTCAATAATATAAATCTTATATCATTTTAATTATTCTTTGTGGCTAATCAATCGTTTTGTGTTATATACGTTAGTGAGTTCATTATTAGAGGTCATTTCGTTCAAAAAATCGAACTACAGCAGATAACGACTTAGCGTCGTTTTACGTTGCAGATAACGACTGGAGTGTCATTTTACATTTCAGCTAGTAGCTGGTGTGTTAATATCATCCAATGATTGCAAACAACACAAAAACCACACTAAATACGAAAACAATAGCGACTAAATATTATTTAATACTATATTTAATGATAAAAATACAATCTATACGAGACTTCTAAGATCTTCTTTCTGCTTTCTTCAAGTGTGTGATTTTTCAATGTAGATGATATGCTAATCAAGCTCTTTTTCAAATACTCACAAGATATTCAAAATAAGTGAAATATATGATAAAGAACATAATTTTAGGGTGGCAAGAATGAAGATTGAAGAGAAGAAATATGTGATTGTAATCTTGAGGACCTAAAATTGAAGAAGATGAAAAGGGGAAGAAGAAGAAGAGGATTTTTTTTTTTAAAAAAAAAATAGAAATTAGGATTTTAAGATGGAGTAGAATGAAATGAGAAAAACTGGAGGATATTAAGTTTAACAATTAGAAGAGAATTTTGTCATTTTGCCAACTAAAATATTTTACATTTTTTTATTTGTTTTTATCATTGGTCAAAGGCCATTTAACCAAATATACTGTCGAGGGAGGTTAAATGACCATATTCCCCAAGAAAGAATATGTTATTTAACATCAACAATGTTAAAGTATCAGTTTACCTAATCACACTTGATATATCCTGTTAAATTAATTATATGACATTGTATTCAAGTGAATTTATCATTTAATGCCGTACAATTGTTATTTAACGTGGTGCTTGACACCAATGATTTTGAAATATTATTAGAGTTGGGAAGATAAAAGTAAGGGTATATAACTAATTACATTTTAATTGCAAGTAAAATAATATTAATTACATTTTTAAAAAAAAATGATCCACGTCATAGAATGAGTATCTTTGGACCCCACATAAATAATCACGTAGAGATGAAAACAAAGACTCCATTATTTCAATTTTCAAGAGAACATTATCATTATAATATCTCCAAGAGCCTCCCTATTTATAAGAACATTTTAAAGAGTAATTGTTTTGACTCATTCTTAAGTTTGAGTTGTTTTGGCACAATTTGAATTTAAAATACTTCTTCAAAAATAATATTTTGAATGAGATTATGTTCAAGACCAATTAAAATAGATAAATAAATAAATGTTGTTAATTAACGGATAATGCTATCTATCTAGACTTACGAGGATCGTGAGTCTAGGACCTTCATTGACATGCAATCTCAAAAGAATAATTGGAATTCGTATCCCCACATTTAAAATGACATATCAATAAATGTCACTTAAATAGTATTTTAGACCATCCTCGTCCACGTCTGCCGAGATGGGTTCCTTATTAGATTGAATGTCCTCAACAAGAATGCATTTATGGACAGATTACACCTTATATAGTCTATGTTTTCTTTCAACATTGGTTGTGCAGTCTAATTAAGTTCCATCAACACACAAAAATCATGATAAGTTACTAGCAATGCAGCATCTTAGCAAGGATAAATCTATAGTTTTACTTCTTTTCTTCCTTTCTTTTTCTATGGGCAGTCCATTGCCTATAATAATACAAGAAAAAGAAAATCTTCAGGATCATTCTCCGAATAATATATTATCTCTGGAGTAAAGAAATCCGACAAAATTGATCTTAATATTTTCCTCTTTTGTTATCCTAAATGTACCAGTACAAGGATTGCAAAGGGAAAATTGTGGTTCAAGAAAAGATGAAGGGGCCTCGAACTAACGCCTCTATTGCCTTCTAATAGTAGAATGTTTATTCTTCTCCCGTCTATTCATTTGGAGTAGAAACTCGGTTTATTCTTCCTAAGCAGTTATCCTTAGGCCTGGAATGCGGTAAGTACATCAATGGACATGCAGGATTACAACGTTCGAGCCTGCAAAAAGGACTTACCATCAGATACTTTATAATTTTGAACTGGACATTATTCAGACCCTCTAATTTTTCTCTTTGAATAAGAACAATATCGAAAAAGCTGAGAAATCATAGCTCACTCGTAATTAAGTAGGAAATAGTGAAGAAAAATAGCAATTTCGAGCTTGGCAAGATCATTTCCGGGGCACAATCTGCTTCCCCCTCCGAAAGGAAGGAAATTTCCTGCTTTGGGTGTAAATCCCTAACGGTAGAATTAAACATCACATAGTGCAAATTAGTATAAGCATAACACGTCCTTGATTCATTTAAGAAATGGTTCGAGACTCACATCCCATCTCGAAGGATCAAACTTCTTTGGGTCGACGTATGTTTCAGGGTCCAAGTGAACACTTCTAAACCAGACCAAAACTTTCCATCCCTGAGGAATGGTGTATCCTGAAAAAAGAGCACAATTTAGAACTCCTCAGGAAAGTAATCTTTATTTTGCATAAATTTTTTCTGAGTTGTAGCACATTTTCTATCAAATTATTTTGTAGTCTGCTCAATAGAAAACTAACTTATATGTAACAGAGTTATACTAGGAAAATTCAAATAAGCAATGATTATAGTTTAATTACCACAAATATTGACATCTTTCTTTGCCTCTCTGAATACCGTAAGTGAGAATGTAATCACACGAAGTGTCTCGTCAATTACCTGTAAGATTTTGAAGAGGATAGAGTGTTTAAAATGTGCCGATATTATCTGGTATAGGAAAAGCTAAATATTGATGAAAACTATAAAAATTACGTACCTTATCAAGATATACCATTTGCCTTACTTCTTTAAGGGTCAGTCCCTTCTGATCAGGGGATCTTTTCCTTACAATTTCCTCTTGCTCTGCCTGATTTCATTCATTCATTCATATTAGAAAGGGTAAACCATAAACAATGTTCTTTTCTCCGAATCTTGGCCTTGATTTAGCAGAAGTTTGGATAGTAACAATGGAGGACTTGATAGAATCAAGGTCATATACCTTAGCTCTTTTGAAGACATCGGGATGCTTATGTAGAAAAAGGGTTGCCCACATAGTGATGTGACCCGAAGATTCATGGCCAGCATTTAGGTACATCACCAAAACATCAATGATTTCATCATCGTTTAATCTCCTACCATTCTCATCTTCAACATCCATAAGAGCATCCATCATGTCTTTTTTATCTGTAGGTTGATTCCTCCTTCTCTGTTCCCGTCGCTGGTCTACTACGGATTGTAGAGTAGCGACAAGTTTTTTACGTGCCTGAAATGGTCTAATAACTTATTTGAGCACACATCAAGTCTAATTTCTAAGAACATAAAAAAGATGGTATCATGCTTCATCTTGAATTTGTAGTTAAATGAGCATAACTAGACCTCACCTTAAGTGCCTTGTGATAAGCAAATCCAGGAATATTGATTGCCATGGCTCGAACGCCATAATTTAGGTTGGTATACTCCCTCTCCAAGGCCTCCATTACTGGCTCACTCTCCGAGCTCAAGAAAATGTAGATAATTATCTTGAATGTAAGCTTTCGAATTTCGGTTAAGAATTCTATTTGTCCCATGTTTGCCCATTTATCCAAAGCTGTAATTACATTGTCTTCGATATAGCTCATGTACATAGATAATGACTCGTGTCCATTCACGGGGGCTGCTGTTAATTTGCGAAGCCGCCTGTGATCTTCGTCAGAAATGCCGAGAAATGAGTTCTTCCCAATGAGATTCACTGTGGAAGTAGGCCAGCCAGGTTTGAAGGCTTCATCATCTGTTAAAACTCTCCGGCATGCTTCGGCCGTGGTAACGATAATACTAGGACTACCAAACATGTGTACCCTGTATAATCCAGTATGTCCATATCTGCAACAGTTGTGCGTTAGTGGTGTTGTGTGTCATATTTGTAACAAACATGGAAACGAGATTGTATTAATGTTTACATGTACTTTTTGTCATTTTAGTGCCCGTTTGGCTCCATTTTTCCAGTTATAATGGGAAAGGTAGTAATTTTTTTGAAAAATGTGCAATTAAAAAAGAATGAAAAGCTTTTTAATTTACGTGTAATATTATTTTATTAAGAATGTGTGTCTGATAAAATGAAAATATAATTTAATGGGGGCAATCGGGGACTTGGTATACCAAATCTCTACGAGAGGAGAGCATTACGTTGGGTCGAAGTGGGCCAGCCTGCTCCATATCTGCCCTCGAAAAACCTAGAGAAATGCTATGTTCAAGAGGGGTGTCAAAACGGACCAGGCTGAGCTGGGGCTGGCCCGCCTTGGAAATGTGTGCAGGGCTAGTGCTTTTACAAGACATCTCTAGCTAGAAATGAAAGCAAATAAAAAAACTAAGAGGCTTAGGGGCTGAAACAATTATGTGACGGGCCGCTCTGTTCCGTGAGGAGAATCAAGAGGTCCCAACCTGCCTCTGACGGGTTGAAACAGGCCGGGGCCATACAATTTGTTTAGTCACATGTCACGATCACCCCTACTTAACACTTCACTTGCTCGTGTTTGTATATCTTTGGGCCATGTACAAAATTTGTAGGAAAGAGGCATGTTCGGTATACTATTTAGCATAACAAGGAAAAGTTGAATCGTAATTTGTCTTTTATATTACCATCAAAATTCACTATACAAACAAAATGTTACGAAAAAGAATCGATTTTGATTGAAGATAAAGACGTGATAGTTGAATCCTAATTTGTCTTTTTATATTATCATCAAAATCCACTATAAGAAACAAGACGTTGACGTTACGAGACTTAGTACCACATTAAAATTTTCATTCACATTCTTCTACTCATTTTCAATCATATAATATTTTTCATCATATCAATAATTTTTCCTTCTTTTTCAACCACACATTCTCCATCAATCTATTATTTCAGAATACATTCTTTCAAGATAAAAACGTGATATGTACTGATATGACATATCAATGGAAAGAGACTACTTAACTATAGAGAAAACCCATACGCAAACTGATAAAATATATTTGATCATTATGGGTATGGGAATGCGAATCGAAGAAAAATGACAATAATTGGCCTGCCCTTCTTTCATGGGGTCCATGCATTTCTTTCTTTAGTGAATAAATGGATAGGGCAGGTATGAACTAATAAAATATGCTTTTAGTATATTTCCTTTTTTTAATTATGTCTAATTCTGTTTTTGTACCATTCGCCCAAAAATTCACATGACCAAATATAAGGATCAAGGCATGAAAATTCCACCTAATCTTTGCAAATGGAACTCCTTAGCCTAATCAAAATAATTTGCCTTTATTAGACATGTTGAAAAGGTATAAAACTAACAATCATGCTACGGTGCATGATAGGTTGACAGGTAAGTCGTAACTTTTTTATCCCATCACATATTACCACCCACACTTCTATCATTGCATCCGTCAAAATCCTTCTAGTAAAGTGGCAAAATCCTAAAACTAAATGATCTATCTCTCCACTCCCACTCACTCCTTCACTAACATATTGAATGGTAAATTTTGGCCCCAACCACAACTTCCACTCCTAATAATAAGCAAGCTATGTTAACTCAACCCCACCACCAAGTCACATCACTATGTGCTCCTTTTCCATTAAGATCGTGTTTATATTCTCGATTAAGTAAATAACTATCAAGAACGAAGTAATTTTTTAATTGGATAATATCCCCCTTTTATCTAAACCTATAGATCATCCTACATTAGCCTCAAGACGTTGGTCTTTTAGCTAAAATGTAAATGCTTGAGTTCGATTGCTTGTTCACGGGTTAAAAAGAGTTTTTGGACAGGTCGTCCACAGATGAAGTAATGACACATTCTTACAAATACACATTAATTTATGTTTATGTCTGAGAGAGAGAGAGAGAGAGAGAGAACCTGGTGACAAAGTAGGAGATGAAAGATTCAGGATTACTGGTCTTGAAAGCTCTGAGAAAGGACCACATGTTGCCAATGAAAGGCCAACCAAAATCACCTGGTGGCAGTTTATATTTCACGTTTTCATCCAACTTTCTCTCATAGTACCACCAATTTACACTCCTAAGCACATATATTACTCCCAACAAACCACAAAAACACCCCATAATCACCCCCTGATAACTCAACTCCCACTCCATCTCAAAATTCTCCCTGAAATGTCTCTCTTATTTTTTTTTATGTATATATATAAAGAGAGAAGCTCAACACAAATCCCTCTAAGAGTCTCTTTCCAACTCTTATGAAAACATATATGATATATATATATATGAGAGAGAGAGAGAGAGAGAGAGAGAGAGAGAGAGATGAATTATTGGGTAGTGAAAAATAGGTATTGTAATAATTATTGAATAAGAAAAATGGAATAGAAGAGAGATCAATGGCCGGCCTATATCTATTGTTTTTTGTCTTGTAGTCTATAGCAGGGATTCTCTCTTCACTGGTAACAAATTGGAATCCTCTGGCTATTTATTTTATTATTTTTTTTTTTCACACAGAAGAAAACTACCTTGAGTTTAAGTTAAATGGTAAATTCCAGAATATTACTTACTTACTTTGTAACATGCTATATGTACCGAATTTTTTACCTACAAATCATAATGAGGATGGGGACCACATTATCGAAATTTTTAAATACACATGAACCCCACACATTATGTGAAAGAGGGTAATCCATTATATACAAATGGATTAACCCTACTTAGATGTCCAAAAGGAGACACCTTAACGAGATGGATTTACTTAACTATTATCTATTTCAACTATGCTGCATGTACCGAAATGAATGACAATGGAGGATAACCGAACACTCACAATATGCCAGCCATTTTTTTTTTTCTTGAAATTTTTTCATCACGCGGGGTTAGCATGTATGTGAGAGGTTGTCTACCTCCATTTATTTACAAATGGAATTGTCCTATGTATTTTCACATGACAGTACCCGAGATCTATGAATTGAGAATGAAAAATTGACACGAGAGTACTCGATCTAGTTTGATAGGACATGACTCGACCATACGAAATGAAATAACATATCAATTCACATGTAAATCAGGCAAATCATAATCAATCCATATAAATTATCTATAGTATATATTCTTCTACCTTTAATCAGAAAAATGTTTATTGACAAGTAAAAGATTTGAAGTCCATATGTTCCTCAGCCAATTGATTGATGAAGGACATTAAAAACTGAATATAGACCATAGATTATATTGATTGATTAGGGTTTAATTATTTTTTCACCTCACAGTAAACAGTTCTAAACAAGATTTAAAAAGAAAAAGAAACCCCTTCATAAACTAAAGAGAAAAGAGAAGAAAATAAAGAAGTCAATATAATTATGTGTTTCTTTGAACGGAAAAGAAATTATTTTTTCTACCTCAGCTCGATTAGAGATTTGTGAGCAGAAAGATAAATAAGTTTTGTTAACTCAATTGACTAAAATTTTGTATTAATAACGTGTTATAAACTAAAATGAAAATAGAAGTTAATAAACTTATTGAGAATTAAAATCTTATATTTATTAGGAATAATTAGGACTCTGGGAATACAATGATCATTCACTAATTATTATTTAATTTACAAAAACAAAAACAAAAAAAAAAAATTCAAATTTTGTTAGTGTGAAATGTATTGTCCAAATAAATAGTAATACTTAATAATTAATTGTATTCATGTCTAAACATGATGAGAAATCACATCTTGAGATATGTTGAATCATAGTGGCCCTCTGTGTGGTACCTTCATGTACCATTTTTGTGGTTGCTAGATAAGGAAATTATTGAATATATTGCATAAATTCACGATGATAGATGTATAAAGGTTGACATTATTTCATGGGAAATCCAAAATCTGGTTTGAACTTTTTCCTACTCACTTTCATTGTCTGCCACTTAAACTGTTGGGTTATTACTACTATTATGTATGTGTTGTGAATGTGAATGTGAATCAAATACCAAATCTCTTTTGCTTTAGGGAATTCGGTTGGCACTCGAATACAATGCTTGTCAAATTAAAGGGATATATATAGCTTTAGATGCTGTTCTTGTTGTGTCGAAAGTCAAAACCCGACTCTTGAAATATTCGTGTACGAAATGGAAGCAAGAATGTCGAGAGAATTATGACCGTTATTTGCAAATTTTGTTGTTAAAGGCGTGCAAGAATTTGATTTGTCCAATAGAATCTATGCAGCATACAAGTGACTAGGTTACGAGGATATCTGGACAAAACTTTTTAAGAATTTATTAACCAAATGTGATAGTAGTACCACGCTCCAGTCTGGACCAACAAAACAGTGATTTACATTAACAACTAGGTTCTGATTTTGTCAATAACTGGTAAATGCGGTGAAAATAATTTCAGTATAACCAAAAAGAAGTAGGGGTGCAGGCGATGGGCATGAAGGAAATAGAGTGACGATAGTGTTTTGGGTGAGGAAACCTAGGTGCCGACTATGTTGGGGGTTCGATACTAAATAAAACGCCCCTTAATAGTATCATGGCTAGTTAGTTACCGTTTATAGTCATACAATCTCGTTCAAATAAATGTGTAAATTGTCTCTATTTAATTTTCAATAACTAAATCCACCCTAAGTCGATCCAACAAATTCATAAAATTAATAGATTTCATGTAAATAATTCAATCATTGGCCTTTGTTGAAATTAAGTGAGATTGGCTGTGGGAGTACAGAAAACGCACACCCAGAAAAACAGTGCACGAACGTATGCGTGCACGATCTGCCAATGAAATAAGGCAGTGCTGAAGCGTTATTGGAGTTTCTGGCCTCTTCTAAATCAATTGAAAAGCCATTTCAACTAATAATTCTAATCATGGTAGGTGAAATTAAATAAAAATACCACAATTCAGAGAAGGATAAGACTCAAAAAAGAAGTTATACCAAACAAATTATGGTTTGACAAAAAATTTGATAAATCTTTTAGCAAATGTCTAATTGAAAAATTGATAAAAGTTATTGATTCCATAAAATTAATTGTTAACTTTGACCTCAATTTTTAGCAACTTTTTAATACTAGGCCTCTGTTAGATGTGGATTAAAGTCAAATTTTGATAAAAATTGATGAAATGTATATTTAAAAAATTCTGTAGTTAAAATTAATTATTAACTTTGACTTAAATTTAAATCTTGATTTTAATCAATACCAAATCGGGGCTAATGTATTTTCGTGTCACTAATTTAACCACCCAAAAGTCAAAAAGATATATATAGCAAGTAGAAATCTCGGCGGAAGAAGATAGGGTCATTAAAAGGAGGAGCTTAAGACAAAATTTGCCGGCTAAAAACCGTAATTGAACTCTTTTACTTGCTAAATCCCTTTTCTGTAAAACCTCTACTTGAGAGAGGAGAGCTCAAAGGAGTACGATTTCTGTCTTAAGACAAATTTGAGTGTGATATTAAGCCGAGGAGTCTTTCGTTTATGGAATAACTTGTTTGATAAGAATAATTGAATAACATTGACACGATAAAATATGAAAACAAAACTAAAATCGTATTCATTGTACGGAGCATATATAATGGCTCCGCCCAGAAGGAAGCATGTCCGGTGATCAGGGTTGTAAATGAATCAGATATGAACCGAATTTGCCTATATCCGATGATTCCGATGCAATAAGAATAATTTTCCGGTGCTAAAGAATAGGAAGGCAGGTATTATGAACGGATGGAAAAAGAAAAGCCGGGTTAAAAAAAATAAAAAATAATCCAAAGCCATGTATTCGATGGCTCTCTCAAGAAGGAAGCAAGTGTCGCTGAAAATTTAAATAATATAAAGATATTGTAATCTAGAAATAGAACCATATATCAACAAACATCAATATGAAGAAAAAGACAACAACATTGAATCTGCAAAGATATAAAGAATCTAATGAAAGACCCAACTCTGAAGAAAAAATTCAAGAAAAACCCAAAAAAATAAAACAAGAAATGAAAAGGATGGCCCTTGGTTACAATGTAAAGATAAACATTTCTTCTTCAATATCCTGCAGAAGTGTGTATTTTTGGCACTTTATCTGTCAATAGAGCATAAGGAACTTCTCACTTGATTTTATTTAATCATATATTTCAATAATTCAATCAGCAAAAATTTGGCCTACTATGCTTCAAACTTATCCAAAAGAGAAAGAAAAGAAAGAAACCAGTTTGCTTCCAGAAGTTCCACTGTCACGCTCGGGGAGCCAGCTTATGAAGTATATATTGAATCCGTATAACAATTCATCCTCTGAAAACGAAATTTGAATCAAAATGAAGATTTAAAACTAGTTCAGAAATAATTCCCAGCTCCATGAAAAAATACAAAAACCAACCACCGAAGGTATCCATCCATATACAGAAAAAATTAGCCTAGGAATAGATGGTTGCAAAAGATTTAATTTCATCAGTCCTTTTGGAAAAGATAGTTTGGTCAAAGGAATTATTATAATAGCAGGAAAAAAATCTCAATGAGGCCCCAATAATTATTCCAATGATGTTGCCCAACTGTGCGAGGGAATCCAAATGCGACAAAAGATATTAATAAGATAATCAATCTAACAACAATTTTCACATGGACACTGTAAATATACGTGTCCAAATCATTGTAAGTTTAATTACAAGTTAAGTATTCAACAGGTAACTCATAGATAAGCTAAAAGTCCCTGCAAATAACCAGTTCTTCATGTCTACATCACACAGTACCACAAGATAATTTTACAAATTTTATAGTGTAGAACGATAGTCCAAGTTAACCCGCAAGTTGCCCCGGCAAAGCTGGTTGGACCATCCCATCTGGTGATTGTGAATAGGATATAGAGATCAGTTTAGACCTATATGTATCGTCTACATCACAATCTAGAGGTTGAACAGCTTCCTCACTTTCCAAATTCTTAGGCGAGTCTTGGGCATTAAGTCCTGTTTCGGGTAAACAGTAAGAGAGAGCGATGAGCGACTCTCGAGTCATGTCCTCAGAAATCTCCTTACCAGGTTCTTTGTTATCCATAAATTGACAATCTTTTTCCAGCACGTCATAATGATGAGACAAATAGAAAAAGATTCTAGTTAAATAGCATAGCGATATAAACCCATCCTCCGTACAAATAAAATTCAATACTCATAGTTGCATAGCCACTAATCTATTAGCTTGCCATCAACTGGTAATTTAATCCCTTAAACTGCATCAACAATTAAATTGACTTTTTAAATAGCAAAAAAGACTCGGCTGACTGAGGCAAGGCTTAAAAAAAAAAAAAAACCCCTTCCAAACAAGAGCAGAAGACAACAATGTTTATAAAGCAAATAAAATACTATAAATGATTCCTTGAAAGCGTCTTCATAAATAAAAGTCTTTATATAGCCCCTGTTTGGTGAGAATTAACATCAAATTTTTTGTATATTTGATAAAAGAAGATGAAATGTGTGGTCGTGAATCCCATGAAATATGTGGTTAAAATAATTGTTGACTTTGACTAAATCTCCACCAAACATGGGCACAGTATTGAACAAGGCTGCTCAAAGAGGCAACTTGGGTACCTCCACTTTCAGGAGAAGATCATTAAACTTTGTCTATCCAAAATAGAGAAATTATTTCACCTGAACATCCACAAGTAGTTAGTAAAAATATTCAATATCAACCCTCTAGAGCCTACTAGTAGTGGTAATTTAAATTAGTAATGCATTGTGAAGATTTAACAATGTTCTTGTCCCACATAACAAATAGAACAACAGAGAACAAAAAATGACATTCTTGAATTATGCTAGACGTCAATGTTTTTATAAATAAGAAAATTCAAGTGAACTTCAAAACCATTCTGGATTTGTTTCAGTTTGCTTTTCCATTCAAGACTTGTAACAGAGTATTTAGATGACTTCTTCGAGCTTCCAAATGACAAACTTAATACACACCTCAAGTAATTTAAAGTTATAATATTCAACGTCTACTCACTAACAAATACAAATCAATCTGCCACTTCTATCAATAGTATGGTCAATTGAATCCAAAGGTTTTCCTTTACCAAACATCACAAAGTAATTGGATCATACAATTGAACCAAGAGGCCATCCATTATCAATTATTGAGGTCGTTAGTTTATGTGGAACCAAGGGAAGATATTAGGAACGGGGGATCATATGATGCAAGTGACAATGGAAAACTACCAATTCACAATATTCTAACCGAAATAAAGAACATCAAAATTAAGAAAACCCACGGTACGGTCAAATTATTGTGGAAACAAATTAACAAACATTTAAGTTAATACAAAATATGGATCCATCTATGTGGATGGTAAACCATAAAGACCTACACTCTACTATTTCTCCTAAGGATATCAAATCAAGCCAATCCAGCTACGACTTCGGTGTGTTGGTCCATACAATGAACATAGGAAAATGATAATCAGGATTTAGCTTGTCTAGCCGTGCTATATCCTTAAAAAACAATAATTCACAGTAGCCAAGTGGCTCCTTTTTTTTAAAATGCAAAAACAATGGTCATTTCTGACAAGTGACAAACCAATTGAAGTGAACATAAGTAATGTTATTCAACACCACTTGTGTCTAGCACTAATCTAAGTCGTAACTGCATTACATTAAATAATAGATTCACTTAAATGCAATGTCACGTGATTTATTTAATTAAAGTTGTTAAAAGTTGCCGCCTAAACTGGTGCTAGATAACATTATTCAATCAACATTAATGACATTTTGGTTGAAATATCTATTTCGCCCTTCTACTTTTGGTGTGGCATGTGAAATATATTAGCAATGAAGGGTAAAATGGACAACTTGGAGTAAATAAATATTTACCGTACTTGCCCTACTTCAAATTGTAAGTAATTAATATTACATTGATAGAATTGTCGGCAAATCTATTAAAATCTGATAGATTGTCCAAAAAAGTACAGCATGTAGAGGCTTAGTTTCCTGCAATAGTGATATGATAATCAATTATCCCAACATCCCAAATATTTATGCTCCCCTCTCCACTACATAGAGAGGAAGGGATTGAAAATTTTATTCTTTTCATAAAATCGAAGGGGAGCTCCAATGCAATTCTTTGTTTTGCCAAAATGACAAGTTATAAGAGAATCATACACGATATGTATAAAACTGGTGATTTTATACAAATATATCAGTATATGGCATACATTCATGAGCAACCACATACATAGCTCGTGTCTACACAAATCCACAGAGCATACACGAACATACATGATCTTGCCTAAAGATCACACTTTTGTAATAAATTAGGAATACTGTAAATATCAAGTGTTAAGGCATACGATAACTTTGTCTATTGTAGAGGGCACTATTGGTTCGCTTGAGGAGATTGTAAAGATACATCATAATGAGTATGAGTAGTGAGAACTCGTTCCAGAGATCTCGAAGGCTCTCTCTACAAAATGAGTTAGCTATTCTAATATACACGTCCTGGATATTACTGTTCTTGTTTTCTCTACAAAATGCATAATTGGGATTATATTTGGAAATATAACATGGTGTCATGGAGATGCGTAAATTGTAAAAGTAACAGGATCCTATACCAATACTTCTCTATATCAGCCTAGGAAGGATGTTTTTGTCTGAAACAAAAGGTTGCTTAGGTTACTTGTTTCTCTCTTCTTCATTTTTCCATTATTCTAGCAAGGGTTTGACGAATGTTTAACATTTTTACATTTCTGTTCTTTGAAGTGCTATCTTCATCATCCTTCTCCTCACCTTAACAAAGATTGTCAAATACCAATCAACATTCTTGTTTGGTCTTTGTTCCACTTCCTTGACATTCTTTCTTTCATATTTTGTGAAAGATTCTCAACTCCTTTTCTACGATTCCTTTTTGTTTCCAACACAGATTTCCTAATAGAGAGCTTATGAAAAAAAAGTATCCATATAACAATTTCAGATAAGTCTGGTAATTCTGTATGCTATGAGTCTCGTGGCTGGTCCAACTCTCAAGCAAGGCACCGTGGTCGACAAAGATGGCACAACAGAGGTGTCATGGAGGGCTACGACAGAGGTGACAGACCAACCCGCTCACATGCATCAAAAGGTTGAAGGATCAGCAAACAAAAGACCTGGCAAGAAAACTTGCCACGTAAGTGCTATAAAAGGATTACGAACCCACCAAAGGGGGAGGAGGACACACGCTCTACTATCTTTCTTTAGCTTTCTCACTCTCTACTCGCCCCGCCACCCCCTTCTCTCTACAGAACCACGACCTAAACCCACAGTCTTCAACGGAAAACACCAGCAACCACCATAAAACGTAAACCTGAAAATTTTATTCACATCATCTGGCATAACGTTCGTTCCAGTTAAGTAGAATTTATTTTCTTTATGGCAGAGAATGAACTGAAGTCTTACCCCAAAATCAAATTCATATCATAACTATTCATTCAATAACAGCACATAATAACTATTCATTCAATAATAGCCTAAAACGAAGGGCTGTTAACTTCAAAGTTGGACAGAATACCTTAAAACCGTAAAATGCAACATAAAAGGCAGAAAATATCAAAGTAACTTCATTTTAATAAAAAAATCGTGAAATAACAGCAAAAGCCCCAATATGGAGCCAAAAAATTACAAAACGCAAAACTATAATTTCCAAAAGAGGAAACAGATCATCCAACAAACATGAATATAAAAGAAAACAAAAACAATACAATGAAATTAAAAAAAAAAATTAAGATAGATCTTATGTAACATATGATCCGAGCTTGAGAAAAAAACCAAGTCAGCCAAAACTCAAAACGAGAAATCAACCCCAAAAATTGATCTAGAAATTAGATTATTTTTATGTTCGTTTGATGATTAAGAGATCATATGATAAAATCAATTTTCAAAAAGTTACCTGAAATACAGGTTTATGTTGTTCTTGGTTGGATAATAAATGGCGACGAGTCGATGTATTTTCTAAGCGTAAAGTATTCTTGGCAATTATGCATTCAAATAGGATATCATGGCGGTAGTCACAAGCGATGCACGTGATAAGGAATTTGTCGTGACAGTGACCGGGACACCTGATATTTTGACATGCCCATATTATCTAGGGGAAATTCCGGCTGGGTTCCTAGCCTTTGCTCACTCTGACAATGGGGTCCCTAATGTTGTATTTATTGCATACTGATTCCTGATTTATCACATGGATATCCATGTGTGAGGAAATGAATGGCTCCCATTGTGCGGTAATGTCGTGTACTTAAATTTGTAATCAATGGAACCGATTATGCCTTTTAAACTCCTTCAAAAATTAAAAAAAAAAAACTGAAAATAACGTTATTCTCTTCGATAATTTTTCGATTTTATAAGATTATTTTAACCTTATAAATATGATATTTTATCTTATAATAGTTAAAACATTATATATCGATCATAATTTTCTACAAGGACCTTACACTCTCTTGCTCAGATGTCTATTAGGATGGACTTTGCTACTTTTGACAGAAAGGATGACATACGAAAGTTTCACGAACATTTCAGCTTTTTTTTTTTTTTTCCTTTTATTCCCACAATCCACATCTGCGAGAGAAATTTCATCTGCCATAATTTATGTCAACTAAGATGTACATGTAACAAAGTTCTATCAGGATTGCTTCGTAGATTGATTGATTGCTCTCAATAATTGTGGCGCTTCGAGTATATATGACTATGCCAATGATCATTGCTAATAGTTATTTTGTTTCTCTATCTGTCACGAGGTAATTTTTATTTTTTTGCTCATTCCTGCAACTGTGTGTACGAAGTTCTTGCTGAAATTATTGTAGCAGAAGCTACTGGAGTTGGCAAGGTTGGACACGAGACTGGTGAACTTATTTGGCTATTGTGCTGAAGGAGATGAGCGTCTATAAGTTGCTGAATATATGCCTAACGATAAACTGTCAAAGCACCTATTTCA
>CAIGRH010102439.1:0-22059 GCA_903798295.1 Fraxinus nigra | reverse complement strand
GACATTTTTATTTATAATCTCTTTACACTGCATTAGTGGTGCAAACTATCTCTTGCCAGTAAAAAAAAAAAAAACAATATATTTAATCTAATCTTTAAGCATATAAGCAAAATCAACTCCTCAAATCTTTGCACTTCATTATAAATGCATAATTACAAACATTCCATATTCAAACTAAAATTGCAATTTGAATCAACATTATCCTCACGAAATTTGTAGAATAACAAAGATTTCATTCGCTAAACCTAAATCCAATAAACCACCTTCGAAATTACATTAGATTCAATTACAAGCCTGAAGAAAATATATACAACAAATAATCTCCGCAACCATCCTTTTCATGTTGATAATAATAATAGGACTTCATGGCCATGAATAAAGTCATGAAATATTCTAAATCCAAATTAAAGACTCAAATGTTTCCATTGTTGTTTTGGATCCACAATTAATCTTATGGATATTTAGGATTGATTGCCCTTCGTTTTTTTTTTTTTTTTATACCGGAAGGAAAAGAATGTGGAAATGGAGGAAATTATAAAATTGGAAAACAAGTGATTAAAATAAATTTGAAGGATCGAGGAGCGAAAAACTTTAAAAAATGAACAGCGATTACTCATTGAATATTGTTGTATCTACAATGCATTTAAAACTCGCCTTTTTATGTAGTGTAGGGAAATTAATCTTTGTGACATGTGTACTCAAATTTGTTAAATGAAAAATTAGGAAAATGACTTCATTTTGCCATCGTCTGGCAAATATATAAATCGTTTCCTATTTCCTACTATATTAAAAAAATGCACTTTTTGTAGTTACTATAGATGTAATGAAAGACAAATTGAAAATTAATTCCAAAATAGAAGGGCAGGATGTAATAAGCAATTGTAGAAAAATTATGAAGTTGTTAAGAGACATCTTGAATAAGCAGAAAATGATGTTCTACAAACTGAAAACCAAAAACTTGTCTACTGTGCCGAGCTTATACATGGCTAAGCTGTAATACTTGTATATATTCATTAATTAAAACTACGCATACACTATTATGTTTGAGTGAGTCTTGGATTTGATTTTCTTCTCTCTTTTTCTCTAAGAAAAATAAAATAAATAAACAAATACCTAAAGTGAGGTGTCTCTGCGCAGCATGGAGTTCGTGTCTCCGCGCAGCGTGGTCACAAATACGTGTCCATGCAGACACAAGATTCGCGTAGCGCGGACAAAAAATTTGTGTCCGCGATGCGCGAAAGTACGAAGACACAGTCTCCATACTTCGCACACACAGAGTTCGTGTTTTTGCTCAGAACAGGGTCTGGGTCTCTGCGTGCGCGAAGACTATACTCCATACAGCCCGGAGGTGTACTTCGCGAAGTGTGACTCCATGTTACGTTTTGTTACAAAAAAAATACTTTTATATATTTGAAAATCAGTCCATTCCCACTAAAAAAATAAAACTTCATTTCATCCCCACCGGGGGTGTTGCCCCTGAACCCTCACGAGAGGTGATGTCCCATAGAACCTCGCGATCTGACCTATCATATCGATTTCGATCGGGGCCGTTGCCCCCAAACCCACGAGGGGCAATGTCCCCTCGATCCTCGCGACCTGATCGGACATGTTGATCCTCGCCTTTCGGGGCGTTGCCCACGAGCCCCCTTGACCCCCACGACCTAGACATGTCAATCCCTGTTTCGAAGCGACAGACCATTTGCATGACAATAATAAACAAATAAATGAAAAAATTGTTAATTTTTGGTACTTCATTTGCACTTCATTTATCTCTCTCTCTCTCTCTCTCTCTCTCTCACACACACACACACACACACACATAAACACAGTTACTATTTTTCGTTGATGGACATTTCATTTGGATTTAAATGCTTAACAAATATTGAGTTTTTAACACACTTTAGACATTTGTTTATTTATTTACTTTTCTTGGAGAAAAATAGAAAATAAAG
Organism: Fraxinus nigra; assembly: GCA_903798295.1. Taxonomy (NCBI): domain Eukaryota; kingdom Viridiplantae; phylum Streptophyta; class Magnoliopsida; order Lamiales; family Oleaceae; genus Fraxinus; species Fraxinus nigra. Next base: position 20,107 of record CAIGRH010102439.1, on the reverse strand, counting down.
GAAATTCAAGACTCGTTCAAATATAAAATAATGTCTGCATAACTTCAATTAATGAATATATACAAGTATTACATTTAGCCCCTTCTGTTTTGGAACCAATTTTCAATTTGTCTTCCACTACAGAGCTTGTGAACCTCATTTTACAACTTCTTTGCTATACACTTTCATTTTTCGATGCATTCTTTATTATTTAATGAATCAAATATTTTTTACTCATGTAAATATGCAACGCACGTGTCAATGATTAGTAATAAATAATAAAAGTCATAGGAATAATGTATTATTTAAGTTAGTGTTTGAAACTTCTAAAAAACTTTAACGAATATGTATAAATTTTATAAAATTCTCTATTGAATATAACAATACTTTGGAGAGTCTTAAAATATTTACAATTGAATATTTCTAAAATTTTTAAATCCTTAAGTTTTTTAAAGTATTAATTGAATACACTCGTTAAAGATTAGGACATTAATGTACACACGAAAGGTTGAGACATGGACGAATTTACCCTATAAATGAATAAATCCGGAGAGAGGAGAAAATGTACAAAGAATGATAGCTGGCACCTCCACCTGTCACGTCGGCGTGGTTGGATTGCCTCGCCCATCACCGGCGGCGGCGGCTTACTGTCATTACAATTACCCTCTGCGCCTTTGCCACCAGCTCAACTTCCCATATCACCACGGAAAGAAGTGGAGATCAGCACTCACAAGTGTATCTATAGCAGAAATCCGCAGAGGCCGTACCGAAGCAAATTCAAATGCAGAGGCAACGTCGTCTTGGGATGAGAAGCCCTACGAAGTATTGCCGAATGGGAAAATAGCTTATTTGGACGAACAAGATGTGGTCGCATTTCTAGACCCTCCCCGAGAGCTCATTCCATTGGACCCGTCTTCTTACAACCCCGCCGCATATCTATGGTATTTTGATGTTTCTTCAGTAATATAGCGCTATGTATTGACTAATTAGGGGATAATGATAATTATGATTAGGATTACTTTATATTTGTATTGTATTCGCTGTATTGAAATTATGAACGAGAGATAACATGGAGTTTAAAAAATTGCTAACGGACAAGTATTTTGTGACATTGATTGCACAATCCTCAAGCCTGGACATATTGTTGAAATTTACAGTATTGATCTGGTACTGGGATTGTTAAGAGTATGTGGGCTAAGCTCAAGCTTATAAGAGTTACTTAAAAGAAGTAATCTTTTTCTTACTTCTTAAGTAAAAAGTACTTTAAGATTGTTGCGGAAGCTCGCTCCAAGATCTTTGAAACGGTGACTTTCGTGCTTAGTTTCCCGTTACCTTTTTCTACCAAATAATCAATCCAAAGAGCTTCGACCCACCACCAATATTCACTTCGGTTGCTCATCAATCTCACTCACAGAGGACAAGATATCGGTATTGATTTGCAAACCACAAAGGCACGAGAAAATCAATGAATAAGGCACAAAAGAAGAAGAGAATAACAAGAGGAAGTCACCGATTTTTGGAACACCAAAGCAACAACTTTTCTCTCACAATTACACCGTCATGTTTTCTCCAATATTTTACGAATCACACACTCTAAAAAGGGCTAGGGTAAGCATCCTATATATAGGAATATGTTAGATTCTAGTTGGGCAAAGAAAGGGATAAATGGGTTAGAATCAAGAGCTGTCCAATAGATAAATATATGTGGTGTAAGCACATTAATTTTTAAACTAGGTCCATGTTGTTTCGAGTCGAGCCTTTAGACTTGGTTCTTGGTAATCAATTCACTATTGGCCAAAGCCTATGAAAATATATTTCGACGTTTTACATCATCGCCCGAGATTTATTGGATATCAAAATCCAACAAAGATTAAAGAAAGTTTTTAGAAGTATTCTTATGTTACCATATAAATAAGTAACTTGCTTATTATTTTATTTGAAATATGCTTCTTTACTTAGAAGCGAACTTTTTAAGCTCGGCCTAACATGGTGTAGGCAGTTATTCAAATAATTCTTAACGATCAGGAATGTCGTAGGATAATTTCGCAGATTTTTTTATGGAGAGAAATTCATTGCAATTTTAGTACACGTGATTTTAATGTCCTTATGTTTGTGGAATAAGATTATAGGTTTGAATAATATTGGAGTTTTGTTCCTTAAAAGCAGGAGATGATTTCGATTATGGAAATTTTAGTACATATGTTTTTAATTTGCTTTGTGCTCTATTTTGATGTATACATGGACAGGAAAAAAATTGAAGATATACCAGAGGAAAGGCGGCATCGGCTTCTAACCTTGCTAAAACCCAGGTTTACACATTTTTGGCTGATTACCGAGGAAACTCCTCCTTTATGATTAGATATTTTAGATTTTTTATGAAGCTATGATCTTTATTTATGTGAAAATTTTGAACGAGTTACACAAGTTATAGAGTGTGCATTTGGTGTTGCCGTGTTGGACACCTCTAGGCAATAGTAATTGGATCCAGAATTTTTAGATAATTTGTTAGGTGGCCTTTTCACGAGAAAGATTATATCTTTGGCTAGATTTCTACCTGGCTTCTCCATGAAAATAAAGGGAAGTGTTTAATCTGAACATGGAACTATTCGGAGATGGTGAAAAAGGCCTTGTTATAAGGCGTCAGTTGGAGGCGGTAAAGTTATAAAATCTTATCAACACTTGGCTTTTTCTTCCTTGTATATTTCTCATTGTATTTAGGGTTCATGATAAAAATAATGAAAAATCCCAATCAGCCTGTCAGCATCTCGGTCAACTATATCCCCAGTTTACTCTTCCCTTCCTTCGCATCAATTCCTGAGAAACTTTTGCTGTTATATGAAAAATATCCACTGATTTGTTTTACCTGACTTCTACCTTTGGCCTTCTATATTTGTGGTATATAATTTGAATAGGAGGAGGGATACTAATTATGATACCTGTTTCACTCTCTCTTTTTTCCTTGGACTGCTTCTAGACTTATATCGAGGGCTTGGGAGATAGCTGGCACACGATATGATGACGCCAAGTTGGCGAATAAAAGTGCATCTAGCTTTCTCTCTAATCAAAATGGCATAAGTTGTCTTGAAATGTGGAATTGCCGAACCAGTGGAGGTAATTCACCTGAATTTGGCAAAACATCTTTGTATGCAATCTATAGTAATCATTTTATTACTTCAATTTCATTGTGTCTATGCACAAAACACCATTTTCTCAACAAACGTCCAAATTGATGATACAGAAGAAAATTCGCAGGGAAGAAAAACAGTGTAATTGTCGTTTGCTCACTTTTGGAATAAAAAGTCTGAAAAAGTTAAACAGAGCTGAAGTAACTTTATAATTTATAGCAAAATTGGGTGTCATGTACTATTTATTATTTCTAGCTACTCATGTATTGTGGGCATCTTTAATTTCCTCTGAACTTCACTGTTGAATTTTTTATATTGCTCATAGTTAGACATATATAGTTACCATCTTTATGAAGATGATACAATTCTATTTGCATGGTAAAAAGTTGAAGAAATCTTGTGACAATATACTATTATGGTACAGGACCTTTTCCTATTTCTTGGATCAAATACTTCCAGAAGGTAAATTTTTGCTTCTTTAAGCACTCTTCTTATCTGTAATATCAAACTTCCTGGTTTACGCATGTTTCAGTTATTATTTATTTATGTATGTTTCAGTTATTATTTTCTTCGTATGGACCTCTCAGATATGAGAGTTATTTCAAAAATTGTCTTTCCTATTGAATTTGCCAGGCCTTATTCCGCTGCAAAGATGGGAACACATATGGACGTCTTATTGGTAAATTGACCGATGATTAAGTCTACTTGCAGCAAATTATTTTCATAGAATCTGAAATTTACTTCATCAAACTTGTGTCAGTTGCCACATAGCTGACGCTGCATATCTAGTTATTTTTTAGGTACAGTAAAATCTGCTAATTGAGGTCACGTGTGAAAGTTCATAACAATTCAAGACAAAGAAGATACTTGTTTGTGCCTCGAATAGAATTGAGAAGTATATAAATTAAAAGATGACTTTTCTTTATCGTATCTCACTTCTCCATGACCACCTAGGCACTGATGATGCATCTGGCAGATCAAATTTTTGTTGTATGTAAATTTTTGTTCCCTTTTCCTTCTCGTTTGGTGTCTCTAGTAAAGATTTTCTTGATTTCATATATGACCTTTTTTAAAAATAAATAAATAAATTGGCAAAACACAGCTAAGTCTAGGCAGGATTTTAGGGTCTCCACCTAAACTTTGTGCGTGCGTGCGTGCATTTGGGGTTTGTGTTGGGCCGGAGGGGGGGTTTGGATTTTCCTATCCTCTTTGTTTTATGTAAGGGAGAGAAAAACAAGAAGCATACATAGAAGATTGAATCATGCAGCTAGTATTTCGGGAACTATTACATAGTGTAATGAGGTTGTCACTCAGGTGGATCTCTCCTGGCTGGAATTTTCAGCCCCTTTTCGCCTTTGTATTTTACCGTTAGAGAAGTGAATGAGGTGTTGTCAACAGAGCAGCCTTGTGATTTATCATATGAATTTGGAGATGGCCTCCCGAACCTTTCAGAATATCCACAAGGATTCCCCAAGCCAGGTATCTTTATTTTGTGCAGCATGTTGTTTGGTACTTTGTGATTTCTGAAGCATGTAAATGCCGTTCTGAGTCGCATAATAGTTTCAATCTTTTGCTCATAGCATCTTGTATGTTCTAGATGCCATTTGAGTTGTTTCTAGTTATCACTTAGTATTGGTTCATTATTTCAGCAATGCATCCTTGGCCGTTCAACGATCAAGTTGTTATATATGTTCGTCATGTGGGACCTGGGGTTCTGATCGGGCAGGCATGGCAAGAAGGAGAATCACTGCAACAGGTACCTAAAAAGTTATGTGGTGAGATCTTAATGGTGAGTAAAAGGAATTGACAAAGCTCTTCCCAAGTTCTTTAATCTGTATGATAAAGCAGTTTGTTTCTTTGTTTTGTCACATGACATTTTGTCTTACTGTTCACTCTATCTAGCAATGGAAAATGCTTGTTGTACATCACTATTTATATAATTTTTTTAAATTTTTAGTTTGATTAGAAGCTTTTTTTTTTTGGTGGGTTTATGAGATTTTAAGCCAATAAAATCTCGCCACATGTAAATCGCGTAGCACAATCCATCAAGCAATAACCAACCAATTTGATTGCAATGTCAAATGGGATTTAACTCGTGTTTTCTTCTAAATATTCTCCTAGACATATATGGAAAGAAGAATTAGATAATATTTGCTGTTGTGAAAAATATTAATACACGCTCCATTGTCTTTTCATTCCAACAGCCGGAGATATAATTTAATTAAACCGAAAATTTTGATGGTGAATCGATTAACATTGAGATGAACCGGGGGTTATAAGATTATTTTAACAATGAATGAACTGGTTCGGTCCGATTTTAGGGTAAATTGTTGTTTTTAATCTTTACCACCTTTATTTCTTGGCACACATATCCTTGTCCGTTAACAAATTGTCTTGGATGACAGTTATCATCCAAAATTTCTGTTAAAATAACTTAAAATGTCAATTTTGCCCTTTTAAGTTTGTATATGAACAAAAAAAAAAAAGTATGAAAATAACTGAAAAAATGAAGAGATCCATTTCATCTCTGAGCTCCAGCAAACCTCCACCCCCGTCCGTCCCAACTAGACGCAGACTACGCTATGGAATACAAAAATATAGATTTGAGGGGTTCCGAAAAATTGTTCGGACTATTAAAGAGTCAACAAACAAATAATTAGAAAAAAAATAAAAAATTAGAAGGAAATATTGTCAATTTTAGAAGAAATTCAAGAAGTGCTAGAAGAACGACTTACTATACTAGGACATGGTTCAGTCCAATTCGATTTGGTTCGGTTTAAAGATAATAAAATCAAATTATAAATTTTAGGTATTTAGTAGGTGGAATCGTCGGATCCAAATTTAATTATGAAATCCAAACGATTCGCTTCCATAATCAATATGGTGTGTTTGAGCCACATTATTTTGGAAGAATATATTCTGGAACCGATAAAAAATGTGTGGTTGATAAAGAAAGAAAATATTATTTTATTGAAGAATGCGTGGTTGAAAATGAGAATGAAAATTTTAATATGTACCAAACATGGGCTATATTTTCAATTTTAACTTATAAAATAACTTAGTCCAAATTAAAGATGTAGTTCATGTGGATCTTGAGGAGCAAAGATGAAGTCATAACTTGTTAGAGGGCAGCAACGGAATACGAGGGCAATAGCTAAAATTAAATGATAGAATGAGTGTGTTATGTGAATTATAAAATTATTAATTGGGTTTGAGCTGAAATTTGTGAGAGTGAGTCTGTCCCAACCCCCCCGCCTGAAGAATTATTGAAAGGTTTTTTTTTGTAGAATGAGAAGTTGCACTTGGATAGCCCAGAAAGTGCGATCTCATGCACGACCATCATTTTTTCAGGTAATTCACTCTCTTTCTCACTCCCATCTATCCACTCTCTTTCCTTACCTGCCAATAAAAAATGGACAAGATGATATTTTCTAAATTCAAAATTAAATCAATCAAACACATTTAATTAATAATTTTTATACAAATAAGTTATTGTCAATTGAATTCTCTAAAATTTATTTTCTTTCTATACAAATTCAATTCTCACAATCAAACGTACCCTTAATTTAGTTAATTGGTTAAAAAAAATTAAAATAATTTGGGTTATTCAATATAAAAAAATAAAAAAAGTTAGAAACATTCGATTCTTATTCAATTCTTGAGAGCTAGAAACGATACCGAACCAACCCGTCAGTTCTCGATTGTAGTATCCATTCGGGTATTTAATTTAAGAAGAATCGAATCAAATTGCTCAGTTCGGATCTGATTTGGTCCTACTCAATTGGAGAGTTGTCCAGCTCTAAAACCCACTCTGAAAAAAAATAAAAACTCTACTAATGTAGGCGAGAATATGGAACTGGCAAGGACTGTAGACAGAATAATGCACTATCACAAGAAAAAAAAAATTTAAAGTTTCAATGAGTCACCGCTTCTATTTCCAATACTCATGGCAAGAGAAGAGCCTATGGTGGGGCAAGCCTATGGTGGCTTGGGGGGTGGGGGGTTGAGATGCTTGAGATATATTTGCGGGATAAGTCTAGTGGTACATAACCCCACAAACCAACTCTCATGTGAGTGTTATGCGAACCATTATGGATAAAAATTATGTATCAATAACATTTCTCATATTTGCGCTAGAATTCAATAATGGAGATGACCAATGTTCTATTTTTGTGTATTTCATTTTTCATATTCACATAAATTTAAGGGCAAAACTGACATTTCAATCCATATTAATGGTAAGTTTGGAAGGATATTGATATCGGGGACAACGACTGCTAATCTGTTAAAGGTGTAGGATATGAGTGCAAATGAATAAAAGTTGGGGTACAAGTGCAAAAGGATATAAAGTTTGGGGACAGAATCCGAAATTTACCCTTGATATTTCGTAATTAGTTGAAAACGTATTTACCGGTGACTGTAATTTGGACAACTTTTCACCCTGCAAGAAAAACCAGGAAAAGGGAGAACCGACGCGTCAAAGTAAAGCTCCAAAATAAAGTCATATACAACTCCTGAAAAACTCAAGACGATAAAACCAAGAAAAGATCTGCAAAATTCATGAATCGAGAAGAACAATGAACGAAGAAAGAATCAAGTGATGAAATTGATCTTTGAGTGGCAGAAACAGAAAAAATAAATGTGGAAGATCACAGTGTTTTTGAGCATAGTGTGGGCACTGAGCTTACTTTATGGAGAGTGGTTTGCATTTTTAATGCCTTCTCTTTGGAGCTGTTCTTGGCCTCATCTTCATCGCCAATCTTCTTTGGTAAAAACCCATTAAAAGAAATTGATTTTTTTGTCATTTAATTTTATATTTATTGAATCAAAATCAACTAAAAACAAAGACCTGAACTTCTTAGTTTTGTTTTCATATTGGTTCTGGATCTTCTTCTGTCAAGCGGAAATTGAATCTTTTCTTTGCTTCTGATCTACAACTCGTTTGGTTGTGCTTCTAGAAAAGTAAGTTTTGTGTGTAAAAAAAAGTTACCTTTTTTGGGCAAAATATGTAAGTTAAAGTGTTAGTTTTGTTTAGATGTTTATTATGGATCTTCTTCTGTTTATAGCACCCTGTTGTTTTTGACTTGTATTAGTGACTTATTTTGGCTAAATTAGTAAAATTCATTTCTGCTTTGCCCACTAGCTACTTTTTCTTTCTCAGTCCAATGTTGTTTCTATTGGCATTGCCAAAAATAAAAATTTCGTCAATTGTATACCTTAAGCATCTTTTGTTCTGGAAGGAACTGTTCAGATAAATGGTGATGTGGAGAAGAGAAGGGGTGAAAGAAAAGCTTTAGATATATATAAAAAATGGGGAATCTTCATGATACACGAATGATAGGGGATGAATATACACAAGCTGACTTAGTCTAGTGCCTAAACTATACAAATGAAAGTAAGAAGATGGTTTTTCCCAATTGTATTCTTGTACATAAATGATTATTTAACGGGCCATTTTTAGAGTGATACGGAAGAAGATGCATCAGATCACCGTTGTAACCCTCTTTTTTAGCCATAGTGAGAATCTGCAACAACGAGTGGACTACTGTAAATAGTTCTCACATTGAGAATTCGTGTGTTTTGCTTGTGTATGTTTCTGAGTTCGTTTTGCTTAATATTTCTCTCATGATTGGGATTAGGGTTAATACCTAACATTTACACGTGGTCGTTTTAGTCTTAGTAGTACATCTTGAATAGAAGTAAAAAGTCCATGTTATTTTGCTAACTCATTTTGTTAGAGAACACGTGGTTAAGAAACAAGGAAAAAATTTGAGTTTACGTGTAATATATTTTATTGAAGAATGTGTGGTTGAAAATAAGAGAGAAAAATGTATTTTGGAAATAATGGGCACAAAACAAGGGCTTAATTTCCCCAATAAAGATTAAATTGTTTTTATTAGTTGAGATAGTTGAATTTTGCACTCGCTTGTTGAATTTTGCACTCCCTTTATTCAGGCATTCTTTTTCTTCATAAAATTCAGCATACTTATTGGTTATGTTGCTTTAGTCTGAAAATATGCAAGCTCACCATTTTTAAGTCCATAAATCTCAGATGAATGGAGTTGATTATTCAAGTAATTACGTGAAAGTTGCAGTTATTACAGACCCTCAGGTAACTTTTTTTCTGAAAAACTGAAATGTGGTTTTCTTGTTATTATTTTTAGATGATGCGAGTCTAACAAATTGGTGAAATATGGATAACTTTTAACAGCTTATGGATAGAACCTCTCTTCGTCTTCCTCCGAAATCACTTGCGCTAGAGTTAGCTCAATTCTATACAGATGTCTACATGCGCAGAGCATTCTTGTCATCCATATTACCCTTCAATCCTGATATCATTTTGTTTTTAGGCGATTATTTTGATGGGGGGCCCATTCTATCCGATGAGGAGTAAGTGAAACTCTTGTTTTTATGAAAAATTTTGAGCATACCAAATCACCTTGTCCCAGTCGGTTAAGGATTTTTTATTCGAGGATTGGTACCTCCCTCCCCTCCACTCCCTCTTCAAAAAAAATAAAAATAAAATAAAATAAAATGATGACACGCCCTTTGTGTCAAATTTTAAAATAAAATAAAAAATTGGAGCATCTGTTTATTTTTATTTTTTCAAGTTTGACACAAGTAATGTTTACGATTCACAGGTACTTATTTTGTAAACCTCATTTTTTGCCATTTTCCTATTTTAAAATAACCTTATCTCTTAGTATCAATCTAAATGTGAGCATGTTTGGCTAAGACCTTGTAAATTTTAAGATATATATATTATTTTTATTGGTCGTAGTTGAAGAAAAGTAGGTTACTTACTTCACAGTTATGAAAGAGTTACTTTAGGAAAAAAGCAACTTTTTTAACTTAAAATTTAGTTATCCAAACATGTTTAGAAACAAAACGTTATTTGAACTTCCACTGTTTTTTATTTTTAAATCTTAAGCATTCGTGAGTGATGCATATCATCATCGAATTTTTGCTCTGGCTCCAGTCTGAATTTTTTGCTTTATTAATAAGATGGCAGGAATCTTGGGGCCGTTTTAGACATATTTTTGACCTGAATATGCTTCAGCAAAGTGCAAATGTTAAAGTATATTACCTTGATGGAAATCATGATATTGGCTATGCTGCTTTCAACTCCCGAATGCCGGAGGTGAGTTATACTGCTATTCCTCGAAAGTATATTTTCCTTTCTCTAAAATTAACTGATCTTTTTGCTTATCCAATTCGAATGTAAAAATGTTCTGCTACCTTATAGATCATAGTGTTCAAACATGTAATTAATATAATTGAGAGTGTGTTTCTGTAATTCAAAAACAAGGTCATGTATGAGCCCACATTTCAAAGTTATCCCATATCCAACAATTAGTACTTCATTTAAAAAAATCTTGTCAAAAATCTACAATAAATACTGTTAATGCATTCTCTGCTACTAGCTGCTGTCGTCCTTCACGTCTGCCTGGCATCCCAAATTTGTGCAGGTTACCAGACGCTATGAAAAAGAATTCGGTGCAAGGAACTATAGGTTTACACTTGGAAGAGTGAATTTCATTGCCGTTGATGCACAAACATTGGATGGTAAGAGAAACTGTCTATTTATAATGTCATATCAGTCATTATATAGTTTACTGTTTGCAGTCCTAGACAAAGTCCAGGGGACTCTCAATTGCTATAGGTGATATGAGATTTTAGACTAGTTAGGGATTAACTGCCAATCCTTACTTTCCGGAGCAATAATAATACAAAAGGCATAATACAATGATAAAGCACGCAGATTTATAGTGGTTACCCCCAATGTAAGCTCTATGTTTAGTCCCCCACCGCAGTTTTTCTCTTTTATACTATAATGAATAAGAACATGAGTTTTTTTCCTCGTATCTTTCTTGCATACGCAAACAACCCTTCCTGAAAATCCTTTATATATGTAGGAATCTTTGGGATGACCTAATCAATATATGAATACCCAATATATTGGTGAACCTAAAATATACCAAAAAGATTCCCCCACCGCAGTTTTTCTCTTTTATACTATAATGAATAAGAACTTAAGTTTTTTTTCCTCGTATCTTTCTTGCATATGCAAACAACCCTTCCTGAAAATCCTTTATATATGTAGGAATCTTTGGGGTGACCTAATCAATATATGAATACCCAATATATTGGTGAACCGAAAATATACCAAAAAGATTCACTGGTAAGTGTTCGTTATGATTAGGTCAATCAGTAGTCGAAGGGACTAGTGTATGGTATTATTAGGCTCCACATACTCCAACAGGTTTTTACATTGACAAAACTATTTTTTTCAGAAAATGCAGCTCTTTTGGCAAGTTCCCAGACTATCCTAGTAAATTGTCCACTGATACTTGTTTCTGGTTATGAATATATCTCCTCTTTGTTACTAATTGGTGTATAACAGCAAGATGTCTTATCTACAGGGAATCTGCAAAGTAACATAACCTCGGCCACCTGGAATTTTGTCAGAAATGTGTCTAAGGGTACGTGACGTGGACAAGTAGTAAACATAAGCTTGCTTGTACTAGATTCTTACGCACTTAACATTCTTCTCTAGATGTTGATTCCACCCCACGGGTTCTATTGACTCATATCCCTCTGTATCGCACGGATTCCACTTCCTGTGGCCCACATCGTTCTTCACCTATCATCAATCAGGTACTTGTCATTATTCTTCCACGTGCTTTTATTTCTGATTGAAGTTGCGAATCATGTTCTTCCTTTTACTTTAGAAGTTGTATTGTTTATTTCTGTACCATGTTATCACGTGAAATGTGCTTGCATCTTATATGCTTGTTCGATACAGAGGATTTCCCGCGCTGCTCATGATCAAGATATACTGTAAGCTTCTTTTTCCTTTTATGGCATGTTTGGTTGGAAGGATTGGATAACACTAAAAGGAATAAAAAATGAAAAAGAAGTTCAAATCTTTGTTCATTATATTGTCCAAAGTCCAATCATATCCAGTGATCCTTACCAAACATGCACTTACTGTACTGGTCTTGTTTGTAATTCATTTAACTTTATACTTGTACACTTTGACGGAGAACTTGTTGGCAATTCTCTGGTGCAGGTACCAAAATTACGTCACAGAAAAATCTACAGATGAATTACTGGACCTCATCAGACCTGTATGTATTCTCTTCATTTCACAATGAATGCTGGAGAATAGAATGAATGGAATGAAGCAGTGCACAATGATGAACTAATTTGTGTTTATGCAGGTGCTAGTCTTATCTGGTCATGATCATGATCAATGTACAATTACCCACATGTCTAAGTATGGTGCAGTGAGTGAGGTAAGCTCGTTATGACATTGTTAGGTATGCTGATAATAATGGTTCACCCTCAATCTGATAAATATGTTCACTTGCCGCTGTAGATTTCTCTATAATTTAGAAAGAGATTTCAAGGTTTTCCTCACGCCTCTGTCTTATCTCTCTAAAAATGCACCCCCTCCCCCAAGAAAAACTTTTCTGTGCCGTGATGTCCAGTATTGTGTATCAAACGTGTCTGTAGTTTTTATCCTTGTATGTTTGTTATTGATTGAAACTGCAGTAGATTGATGGATACATGCAGCATACTGTAGGAACTGTAAGCTGGCAGCAAGGGAATTTGTATCCTTCTTTCATGCTGTTATCTGCCATTAATTTCACGTTACCAGAAGGATCCAGTGCAGAAGACGCCATATCCACTCATCTGTGCTTTCTTCCTGTGCAATTGTTCATTTACATATGGTAAATATACATGCTAGAAGATAAACGGGGTCATCAAACATTTAATTTCGCAGAGCTTTTATTATGAAATTCTGTTTGCTAACGTATCAGGTACTTATCTCTATTTGCAATGACGCTCATTATCCTTCTTTGGCCTGCAAATGAAGTGTTCATTTTCCGGAAGCTTGGTGAATTGACGGGGTATATCAGAAGTCTAATTAACTTTAGCTGCTTTAGAAATGACACGAAAGAGAAAAACGAAGATGAGAATTGTGAGTATGAGACTATTTGGGATGCAGAAGGAAATATGCACCTTATTAGAAAAGCCTCTCAAGCCCCAAAAACATATTCAGATGAGAGGATCTTGACTGAACGGTAGGTAAACCCTCTTGTGCAATCAACTCTGTGTTCATTTTTGCTTGGAAATGCTTGCGTGTATTGCTTGGTTTCTCTATTTCGAACTTTCTTGTTTATGATAAATGTAAAATTGATCGTCCGTCACTTCCATCCGTACGTCAACATATATTTAGGTGAACAAATACTCTGATTGTCAATTTTTCTCAACAATCGAATGGACTGAGGATCTGTTAGGTTCTCTAGAGTCGCATGCTGCATGTTTTTTGTCCTGGGTTCTATGGTTTGATAGAGTTTTGGTAACAAATATATTATCTGACTGCAATATATGGTGGGGTGGGGTCTCTTTTACAAAATTACATTATTTAGTATTTGAGTTACATTGGAGACGTATAATTTTTTTCTTTCATCCGTTTATAGTGTAACATTTATCATAACTTGTTGGACTCAAAAAATGTGCCAACAGAATTTGGCCGCCTCCCTTCCACGTGGATATCACCTGCCTCGTGTTACAGGCCCCACCACATCTCCATTGGATCTGTTCCCGGGAGTACTCTAAAAGAAAGGAACCTTTCACACTGGAACACCCTATTAAGAGGCAAAAGCCACTAGTCAAGAAAAATGTCCGACGATCGTTTGTACTCGACGGTCAAGTCAAAAGTCAGATGAAAGAAAAATGAATGCAAGAGATGGGATAAATGATTTGGCTAGGGTTCGAAAACATACCTTGGTTGTGAATGGAATCACGTATATATAGAAAAATGCAAATGGGCATGAGTCGAGCCCAAGTCTAAAATGTGGTTGCTTAGTTTAATAGGACCAATTCAATTAAATAATAAATGTCGAGTCGGCCAATGTAGAACCCTCTCCGTCATGCGCATGCCACGTAATTTATAGATATAACATAATTGATTCCTAAGAAATGAAAAAAACTGTCAACACTACAAAATAGCCTCTAACAGAAGCAGTTGGGGGAATAGAAAAAGGGAGAACAATATTATGTTTCTTCATATTTCTCGAATTTGTCATCGTTTTGTGAGCCTGTATGAGAGTGATTGTAACAATTTTACGTAGTGCATGAATCTTGTGATTTTTCTCCAGTGTTATAGTTTTTCATGTAAACCCTTTGTTTTGCAGGGGCAATGCAGTGATGCGATCAAAAGCTAGGAAACAGATAGCTCAAGAATTGGATCCACTGACTCCTTCAGACGTGAATATACATGTGGGGATCGATAATTTGGTGAAATTACCGACTAGATCAACCAAATTAACTGCAAAAATGGTGGTCTGGAGATTACTGCGAGTTTTCCAAGCAATTACGATCATTGCTGCTGTTAATGTCCCTCTATACGTGTTGCTGCTTTTTAAAGACTGGATCGACAAATGATATTCTACAAAGTTGGTTTCAAACCATTGATCCATAGTATACATTTCTGGTTAAGAAAATGAGTCATCTTCACCGACTAGCTAAAGCAGGGCGCTGCAATGTGCAATATTTGGGAACATGTTGCTATAGGATTTCTTCACAAGAACGATTTTGAATATATCAGGTCTTAATTGCTTGTAAAATAGAAGATACATTTCTATTTAGGTTTGTGTTGCTCGGAATTTGGTCTCAACCAGTTGTAATCCTTATCGTTTTGTTTTACTAATATGGGAAAACTACAGCTAGGTTCTCAACTTTTTGTCGAATGTGGAACTTGAATCTCAATTTAACTTTTGAGAATTAGGAACATAATTTCCCTACTGGATAGTTGTGTCTAGGTGACCGTGTCTAGCCTCAAGCTTATATGTCAACTCTGTTTCAAATCACTTTCAAAGATAGGGTAATGAAATTGCTCGAGCTGAGTTGTCCTAGGTGATTTCTTTCTTTTTCCTTGGCAAAACTTTTTTCTCCAATTCAAATTCGATTGTCTATAAAAAAAACTTGAAAATTCTTCTCTCCCCTTTAATTGATATTATAACTCGTAGAATTACTTTTTTACACTTACGAATTATATAATTTGAAATAATAATAATAGAGAAAAGGTAAATTAGCTTGGAAATCTTGAATAAGTTGTTGACCTCAAAAATTACGTTAACAGAATCCCAACCACTTCTCTCCACAAAGATATCACATGCACATTGAACATTCTGTTAAAAGATAAAGGCGGCCGATCAAGAAAAGGGTCTGACGATCGTTTGCATTCAATGGTCAAGTCAATAGCTGGACGAGAAATAATATGAGTGCAAGATATGAGAGATGGGGGTTTGCTTAAGGTTTTAGAACATATCTTTTATGTGAAATCAACCTGCGTATATATATAGAAATGGAAATGGGCCGAGTGGATTTAGTGAGATGGGCCAAGCTCCAAACCCAATATGATGTTGCTTGATTAAATAGGTCAATCAAATTCCAAGATGCTATTATTTAATTAAATAGGTCTAATCAATTGAATAGTTGATATCATGTCGCATCTATGGGACTTCCTCCATCACGCGCATGTCACGTAATTTATAGGTGTAACAATAGTCCTCAAGTTTGAATCGTACATTCACGTGGAAGTCGGACTTTGAAATACAAGTAGTCAAGTAAGCGAGGTCTTAGAGATTACCTAAAAAATATGAGCAGCTCCAATAGATGAGCGCTTGCGATCTGTCTCAAAAATATGCATCGATACGTAATAGGCTAGGACTTACGTATTGCCTCGTACATGATCAAACTACTCAACATGGCGAGGACTTACGTATTGACACGAAGCATTTGCAATGACAAAAGTAAAATTGGGTATAAATTAATATTTTCAAAATCCTTTTGCATCCTCATTTACATTTCGATTGATTTAAATTCAATTTTTGCTCCAATAAAAAGATCTAAATTCACTTTTTATTTCCTTATGGATGTAAATTTATACTCTTTATTTTTTTTTTTCATTTTTTTGTCGAAAAATACTGTTTACATTTTCTTTACATCTCTTCATTGGAGAGGTTTTCTATCACTTTGAAGATCTAACTACTCGAGGCAATACGTAAGTTCTCGCCTATTTTGTATCGATGCATATTTCTGCCTTCATGTCAATACTACGTGATCAAACTACTCAACTACCAAAAAGAACATAACGTGGTAGCCAAATTTACTTGAAGAAACACATATTCAGTTCTCAGTAAATTCAGAGAAATATGCTTAGAATAATGCTATATGTATATCATTCCTTATCACTTGGATGATATTCCCTCATGTGGAGGAAATTTGTGTAGCGATGTGATGAATGAATTTAAAATCAAGAGTGTAAATATTGGCCTGTGAAAGAGTGTGAAGGAAGGTGTAACTGAGAGAGGGGTGCAACCATCACCCTTTTATTTTGGTACATCACACAAATACGAAGTAAATATCATAACATTATTGGAATACAATACGTGCTGATTAAGATACCCTTTACACTGTAAATAAGGTTAATTCTTTGCAACCAATTTAGCTCAATCACTTCAGTTCCATCTTCGATCCCCCATTTTAGCCAATCCACAAGCTTCCACCATGGCCCGATTTGTTAAAAAAGCTTCAGCTAGCAGCTAAAAAATGTTCTCTCCTGTAATTAAAAAAAAAACCCTAATGGCATTTCACCAGTAAGGTTCAAAAACTGCTGCTGGCAACTTCAGAAGAGATCAATATTTCGACTGCCAAAAAGAAACCCTGTTTAAAGACAAACCGGACCAATCGAGCAACTTCAATAGCTGTTTTCTGGTAGTGAGATCTTAGTTTTCAAGAAGGTACAATAGAAAGAAAATAGGGATATAGATATAATTATGGTGTTTGTATGTATCGGTGGTTTTAGGGTTTAATCATCATCTTGAATGTAGGAGCAGAGAAGCATGGTGGCACAGCGACGGAGAATGTAAATCCGGGCTCGTTGTTCTTTAACAAGAGAAGCACATTTTCTTGTAAATCCATTGCTTTTTCTCTTTGAAGGAGTGTAGATTCCAGTACTCTTGTATTGTTGCTTCATCTCAGCCATTGCTGAATGATCTTGATGTCTCAGAAATGGTTACAGTTTAGATTATTCAACTTGAAGAGAAAAAAAAGTTGGGAAAAAAGCCCACCGAATTGAGCTAGACCCTTGAGGTAGACAAGACATGGGGTACCATATATATAGACACCCAGCCACATGTATAAAACTAAATAAAATTAAAAAACAAGTATTCTTTCTTTAAATTTTTAGGTGATATGATTTTAGATGACAGTAGAGCAAATAAATGCCTTGGAAGTCATCACTCAACTAAATTGAAAAATAATAATCTTTAAAAAGTTTTAAATGGAGCGATATAAGATGATATCAGTTTAACGATAAATTCCACATCAAATCAAGATTAAATAAATAATGAATATATAAGGGTTTGAGTTACTCATCAATTGACCTTTTGAAATGGAAGTATCAGAACCCACTAAGTTCAAACAAACGAATATCTGAATACGCTTTAGATATGATTAATTTTTTAAGAAAGAATCTCAAGTCTTAATAACCAGAATGAGTTGGCGTCTTGTGTTAAAGTCTCGCCATTAGTCATTTAAAGACTAAGCCCCTGTTTGGTACACATTAAAATTTTAATCCGCATTCTTCTACTCATTTTTCACCACACATTCTTCAATAAAATAATATTTTCAATCACATCAATAACTTTTCCTTCTTTTTCAATCGTATATTCTCTATCAATCTACTATTTCAAAATACATTCTTCCATAATAATATGGCTCAAACACACCCTAAATATTACGTATGATTGAAAAAACAAATCCCATTTATATGTAAGAGGACGTGTTCAAGATAATTAAAGTGTTTGCTAATCTAACATTTTAGCCATCAGATTTTTTGTGAAAAATTATTTTTTTTAAAAAAATAATATTTAAAAGTAGAAAAAAATTATGAGTTTACGTACAAAATTATTTTAAAGAAATAACGTGATTAAAAATTGAGGAAAAATGAGTTTTGAAAAATAGGGTCAATACTTATTAGACAAAATCGTAAAAAAAAAATAAATTAAAACAAGCAAAGTTGACTAGGTTTTAAAGAAGGGGAATGAACAATGAACGTGGTCCGGTTCGAAAACCGAGGGATCTGCATGGGAAAAAGTAGCATGGCAGCAATTTTTTTGTAAGAAGAAAGAGGGCATGGACTTATTTTGAATATTTGACAGCATAGTGAATTGGTATTGAAGGGATTATTGTCTGAGGCATGACAGGTGTAATGTATATGGGTTTTGCAAGTAGATTATAAATAAAATTAAATGAGGCGTAATATGAGGAATGTTGCTTAATGAAGACAAAACAAAATAAGTGAAATAGGAAGAAGTTGTCGGCCGGCCAAAGAGAAATTGCTTCCGTTGTGGCTCGGAATGCCCAGCACCTCTGTCTACTACTAGGTTAAGCATGTTTGCTAAGCTTAACAAACGTTAAAGTTACTTATAAGTAATAATAAATTCATTTTCTTTATTTATATATGTATGTGTTTGCAAAAGTCTGCTATATATTTGTGTACACAGAAGTTGAAAAATAATCTCCCTCGATTTTGTTTTTTAGCTTAGCATACATTGAACCTCAGATCAAGAAGATCTTATATTGATTTAAGATTTAAACAATCTTCAATTAAAATCTCATAAACGAAAGACCCAAATTCAGTCATGTGAAAATTTAGATTATGATATCTTGATTGATTTTTAACTATTTATTCTTCAGACAACCTCAATCTCAATAGATTGCCCCCGTTTGACAACCATTTTAGTAGAAAAATGTGTTTTTGAATAATGATTTATGGAAGAATGTGTGGTTAAAAAGTAATGAGAATTTTTAGGTTTATGTGTAATATTATTTTATTGATAGAATGTGTGGTTGAAATGAAGAAAGAGAAAAATAATGAGAATGAGAAAAAAAATGGGTGCTAAACGAAGTTTCAACTATGAAACTAATGACTATCAGAATCTACATTAGCTGTAACCCAATCTTCGTTATGTATACAATTATACATAATATATGGGATTTTACTTTTTTATATTAATTTTTGTTTTGCTTATTGAATAAGTATGTGGACAATATTGTTTTTTAAGGTTTTTGTTGATTAGTAACATAAGATTGCTGACTAATCACAAGTCATGTTTGGCTAAGCTTAAAAGTTGGGATTATGCATGAANAGAATGTGTGGTTGAAATGAAGAAAGAGAAAAATAATGAGAATGAGAAAAAAATGGGTGCCAAACGAAGTTTCAACTCTGAAACTAATATTGACTATCAGAATCTACATTAGCTGTAACCCAATCTTCATTATGTATACAATTATACATAATATATGGGATTTTACTTTTTTATATTAATTTTTGTTTTGCTTATTGAATAAGTATGTGGACAATATTGTTTTTTAAGGTTTTTGTTGATTAGTAACATAAGATTGCTGACTAATCACAAGTCATGTTTGGCTAAGCTTAAAAGTTGGGATTATGCATGAATATAAAAAAAGTAATGACAATCCATATAATGTACAATGGATGGAGTGAAAAAACTGAAAAGCTTTGAAGCACCACTCCTTCCTTGAAAGTTCCAACTAAATTGGAAGAGATATACGTTCTAGTTGAAATTAATATATATATAAAAAAAAAAGAATCTTTAACGACTTAAATTTTGAGAGAAGATAATTCTCGTCATATTAGAATCTACCAGAACATAAGGTTTCAAGTCCTTCCTTGATAGTTCTCGTTGCTATGAAAACTTAATTCTTCTCCGAAAAGAACATTTTTGAGTAATAATATCCAATAATACTTACTAAATATTCACTTACATTATTTGTTTAAATGAAACTATATAAAAAAAAAATAGTTTTTATTATATTATTGTATCCTAAAATAACGTGAAATTAAAACTATGGGAAATCGAAATATCATTTGACTTACCGAAATCTGATTTAAGAAGACA
>CAIGRH010102424.1:0-12172 GCA_903798295.1 Fraxinus nigra | reverse complement strand
ATAAGCATTTAACCTAATGGATAGAGGATTCAGGCCATTGCATCTAGATGTTGAGTTTTGCATTGTGCCATGTGTTTCTGGACTTGCTGATGTAGTTGATTACGTCAACATAAAAAGAAAGAAAAAAAACATTTTTTTATAAAAGGCTTCCAAATTTTACGTGGCTAATCGTTTCCCATGCGAGTTATTTAATACCATGCCTAATGGTAAGATGTCAATATTTCTGTCATTCCAAACATGCGTTACCATGAGAGAAATTTACATTTGTTTTCTGAATTCTTAATTTGATTCCAACTGAGTTCTTCCTACTGAGTTATGGAAACAATATTATTTTCATGATAACAGCCCTAGTAGATAGGAACAAAGTTGTAGAAATGAAGAGAGCGCAAAAAACTGGGGACTTGCACGGACCCAACCTGTCCCCTAGCTAGCTGGATCACCATTATCTCCGGCTTGACTCTCAGATCAAATCCTATAGTCTTCCGTACTGTAATTTCATTTTTTTTTTTTTTTGTTAACCCCACTCCCCCACCCCCACAACAGAAAACAACTACTATTACTAAGCCTTACTATTATTAAACTTCGAATCAACTATGTGAATTTTTTTCATCATTCTCTTCGATTTAGTGAACAGTTTTCTGAAAGATATTAGAACACGAAGTCTTTCTCACACATCTCAGTTTATGCAAATTTGACTCTCTTTGTACTATCCTGTTCAAATAGGAATTATGCTGCCTTTGTGACGAGAGCTTTTTAGGCCCAAGCAAAATACGTCTCAACTATTTTTAGGAATTAGGATGTTATTTCCCTAATTTATGCTCGATAGGTGCTACCTCCACTTGATGGAGTGTATCTGTCTTAACTTAAAAAAGAAAAATGAGTTTTAAGTAAATTTTTGTTTCCAAACATGTGTGTATATATATATATATATATATATATATATATGTTATTGCGCAGTTTCCATCAAAACGGTGTGTAGATCATTTGGATGAGCTTTTGCCTTTCCACGTAAGATACATTGGTTTGATTCCCTTTAACAACATTCTCTCTTTAAATTTTTAAACACGATAAATAATAATTAAATATTAATTAATAATTGTACCAATGTTCAACAAAATGAAGTGTAGCTCATATGGTAGAAGGGCCATCTTGTGCATTAGAGGTATGGGGTTCAATTCTATGTTTTTCTACTTTTTGGTTTAATTTTTCAATACGATAAATAATAACTAACAATTATATATTATTAGTTTTCGTTTTTGAACTAATTTCTTTAAAATATGGTATTATGGAGGGGGATGATGCTCAGTTAAGAGTTATGGTTCTTATGGGGTGAGTTTATGGCTGTATATTCGGCGAAGGTGGAGCGACTTTCAGGATAGATTGACTTTTGTAGTGATGAATGGTAATACAATCAGTTTTTGGGATGATTGTTGGTGTGGAGATCAACATCTTAAGGTGGGATTTCCTTTTTTGTATCATATTGCGTTTGTGTCGCGACCATGATGAATGATGTATGGGAGTTATAGTTGGAATATTGCTTTTGCCCGGGGTTTGCAGGACTGAGAATTAGATGATTATGCGTTGTTTTTGACATCTCTGTACGAGGTACACATCAGGGCAGAAGAGAGTAATTGTAGTAGGTGGAGGTTGACATGAGATGATATTTTTTCAATTCGCATTTATTTTAGATCTTTATTGGGACTTGTGGAAAGTTCATTCCTCTGGAATATGGTTTGGAAATGTAAACACCTTCAACGGGTGACATTTCTACTATATACGGTGGTTAGCGGACAGGTGTTAACAATGGATAATCTTCGTATAAGGGATTTTTATATTATAGAGTGGTGTTATATGTGCAAGAGGGATGGGGAGGCGTCGCAACACATGGATTGGGTGTTGTCGAGATGTATGGAAGACATATTAAAGGCATGGAGGAGAAATTTTCGAGATAAGGATAGCAAACTTGTATGAGATTTTATTTCGGGTTGCATCGTATGGTGTGTGGAGGGAATGAAAATGCCGTTGTTTTGAAGATAACACGGACAACAAAGCAAATTAGGGAATTGTTTTATTTGACATTGTATACTTNACACGGACAACAAAGCAAATTAGGGAATTGTTTTATTTGACATTGTATACTTGGTTTAATGCTGCGGCTACTGAGCATATAGACGGGTTGTCCAATTTCATGTTGTTACTTTCTGATTTAACGCGATAATATACTTCATGTGTATTATGCATTGATTAATAAAATATTTGATTTACCTTTAAAAAAAATCAAATTTGGACAATCTAAGTGTTGTCCTTTATTTTTTTAAAAGTTCGAAAATACTTTTTCTTTTGGAGTCAAAAATAGTTTTTGTTCTAAAAATCATTATTTTCAAAATTTTGCTTAAACCTTCGCTTAAGCTCAGAGTTTGTCTTTATCATTTAATCATGCTTTACGTATAAACTGTTTCGTTTGAGTTCGTAAAAAACTTGAAACTTGATCGTACATACATGATTGAAAAATGTATTTTTTTTCTTATTATTTTATGTTGTATTGGATTATATTTTAAAATGTATATGATTTTTTTCACATTTTAGTTCATTTATATATTGATTGAAATTTTTTTAACATTATTTAATTAAATAAAGATAAATAATCTTATTATTATGGTCATCAACGACCGCTCTAGCTGACTTAATATCCTGGATCCACCACCGCATGTTAGCATCATCATTTTGCTATATTCATCTTCTAGACTTCTACATATTTTATTTTGTCTTTTCAACATTCATTGCTACATAACATGGCAGATTTGAAATCCATTTCCTAGAATTTCCATTATAACTTGATAGCTTTCAATCATATATGATCCTTATAGTGCTTCTCTCTTTACTTGGATTATCAACCTATAATAACTTCCGTACTTTATTTGGGCTTAGAGCAAACTTTATAAAAGATTGGCACAGTTTTTGTCTCTATCTAAATGTGTGTGATTATTTGTTGAGTTTATTGAGTTTCACCCAAATCAGATGTCATTTTGGGTTCTGCTGGTCTTGATGCATTCACTTCTTTGCTGCTATAGATTATTCTTCGGAAATATGTCTTGCTGACTAAATGCTATATCCATGCACAGCGATCTCGTTTTTGCTGTTAGTAATAGGGTGGGCTGATTTTACTTGTTCAAAACAGTACCTTTCAGGCACCCTTCTCAACCACGTTCATTGAGATCATGTCGAGTTAAAGCTGACAACTCTGATGGGAATTTGAGTGGTGAACGTGTCATACTGACCGAGCAGACATTGGAGCAACAACTACAGATTGCTATTGAAGAAGAAAACTATGCCCAAGCAGCAAAAATCAGGGATAGCCTTAAAACTCTCCAAGAGGATAGCAAGGCTTCAATATTAGGAGCGAATGCCAGATTTTATAACTCGTTCAGAAACGGAGATTTGGCTGCTATGCAAGCTCTCTGGTCCAAGGGTGAGCATGTGTGTGTTGTGCATCCTGGTGTCAGTGGCATATCTGGCAATGACCTTGTGATGGGGAGTTGGGAATTTGTATGGGCGGACTATGATTTCCCACTAGATATTGAGATCAAGGACATTCAAGTTCATGTTAGAGGCGATGCAGGGTATGTCACGTGCATTGAAATGGTTAAGAAGAAGGGAAATAACTGGGCAAGACATTTTGCTACAAATGTTTTCGAGAGGATAAATGGTCAGTGGTTCATGTGTATTCACCATTCATCATATGTTGACCTGTGAACTAGAATATAAGGTACGTACATCTTTTTTCGCTTTCCCCTTACAGAATGTGATACTAGGTAGTAAAATTTTGTATTTGGTCTCTCTGGAGATGTACTGTCTTAGATCTTATATTGTTAAGAATCTCTAAAAGAAAAACGGTTCGCAATATCAAATGTCATCTTAATATATCAATATTTTCTGTTAAGTTGTAGCTGTTTCTCTTGTTGCCCTTGCATTCGGAAATAATTTTTCGAAGAACCTGGATAACTTCAAAATTATAATGTCTAAAGTCTAATGAATATACCTTCTTCATTAACAAGAGGCAAAGTGACGAGAATCTATGATACGAAAAGTGATACTATTGAAAGAAGTAGATTTTTCTTTAAAAGAAGCAGAGCCAAACATGCTAATCTCAGCAATCAACTGCCATTGACACGCTTGTGTTTCAATAAGTGCATTAAAGCAGAAGAACTATAAATTTTTCTTTTTAAGTTCAAATGAAATTGTTATAAGGGTTCTGCAAAAGAAACGGGAAATATGTATGCAAATAATATGTGCATGTTGGTATAGAGTATTAGACAAGTACAATCAAATTTACTTTGAAAAAAAAAAAAAGATTTTCTATTTCAAGATCGTGTCATCTTCAAGATGTATTTGGTATGTAAGATTCGACAGTGCTTCAAAGTATTAAAAAAGTAGTAGTGTTAGATAGCATTATTTATTTGATGATTATTCCAAATCGTTTTAGGATTTACTGGACAAAGGATTAGCTTTCATATTAATGAAAGGAAAATGTCACTTGTACATTCTTTTGTTGACAATATTGTTGACGTTACAAGTGTTAGCAAGTGCTGATTGGGTGAAAAAATTGTTAAAAAAGTAAATTATCCAATGGTGTATTGCCACGTGGCAAAATGTAAAGGATGATATACACGTATCTCATGATTGTTAATGAAAAGATTAGTTCATTTATTATAATTAAAATTAGATTAGTTTTAATATTTTCATAACTAGACTCATTAAGTTGACAAAATGCGACTAAACAATCCACGTCTTAATTAATATCGTAATTCATACTAATAATATGAAATGATTAATTATAACTTTGCTAAAACTCAAAACCATTTCAAATAAATTACATCTGAAGACTTCACGAAGTGTATAACAGTATAAGAGTACCCTTTGCCTTTCGAGATATTTGTTAAAATAAATAAATAAATAAATAAATAATTGATTTAGAGTTTCCATAATATATATATATATATATATATATAAGTTTAAATGTTGATAGTTGTTGAGCTGCTTTTGAGTTTCAGAAACCAAGTCCAAGAATATTAATTCGGTGAACCCAATGAAGAAAAAAGTGGAGTTTGGCAAAATGTGTTTGAATTAGGTGAGCATCCCCAAAAGTAAGTGAAGCAACCTTAAAAGAATATTTTTATTTATCTTAATGTTGTATCCTCTATCGTACGTAAATTTAACAACGTTGTATCCTCCATCGAGAAAATTCTTGCGTGCATTAATGCAAAAATGAAAAACAAACGCATCGAATTCGAAGCTAAGATCACTGATCTTTCCTCAATCTACGATTTCTTAGTAGAATTTTTTAGTTCAAGGGTGAAGACATCTAAAAGAAAAGTGCAAAAGAATAAATGAAAATAAAAATAAAAATAGATATTCAAAGGCTTAGGCAGTTAGGCATAGGAATAGCATATGCATTCCAAGAACAAGTCAAAGATTGATAAGAACACATAGCCCACTCCTCCATAACCATCTACCAACTACAAAAACAAAGCCCTTCATGCCTTTAATCACTCCTTGGGAATGTGAGTCTTTCAATCTTCGTGAAATTCTATGAAACAATTTATATAAAACCCTTGACCTACTAATCATTATGGCTGTCGTCTAACAAATAATTAGGGAAATGGTTGTTGTACATAACTATTTACATAACATTATATATACTGATGAGGTGTCAAAATGTAAGTGGAAAATTATTTGATTGATGAGATTTTGATCCAATTAAATCTCGTCACAACGTCTGTTGGTAAATCATTATATATGTAACACAACAGAAATAACTATATGCACTTCAAAGAAAAGATACGATCAATCCACATATCATGTCTTGACTTCTCAACATTCCTAATGTTATTATTGTGAACAATGGGAACATTGACACATCTATATCATGAAAATTCAATTCTCTCAATGACTCTTGTACTAGAATTACCAATCGAATGGATTGCATAATTACGTGGATAGAACCAACTCTAAGAGACATCTCATTTCTCTAAGGAATATCATGGGTATTGGTCTCAAAGTAATTAATCATAATTCATAAGAGTCAAGACTACTATTCTTTCAAGATTAATAACACGCTTTTTTAGTCAAATGAAAAAAATTGATCCCAATAATGCGATTTCGCGGTAAAATTATCTCACTAAATCTCGATTCAACACATTCTGTTGTATGGATCGTTATTAGCGACGAAGATAAGTCATATGGATGTTAAGATACTACAATTCTATTAAGTTATTCAACAAAACTCAGAACTTATGTTCTGTTACAATACAATTAGCTATACCATCAAATTGTTGTAATGTAAAGGGCATGAACAAATACTCATATGAACAATGTAACACCCGCATTTTATTTGAAAGTGATAATTAAATTGTGATAGTCGATTGAGTGAAAAGGTAGTGAAATTTATGTGGGAGATCGTCGGTTCAAACCACGTGAATATTTAATAGTTTATAATAATGCCTTGGGGTTCTTGGATTTAAATGATTTATATTATAATTATTATTTATTTTAATTACTTTCAGCTTTATATATATACACACAACATTTTCTTGGAAAAAAAATACAGAAACCATTTCATCTTCATACTTTATACAGAATTGTTTCTAGAATTATTTTATGAATATATTGTTGTAGAGTAATTGTTGAGAGTTGTGAAAATTACTTGTTATTGCTAAAAAGTGATTTGATAGTTGTAGCTTGAGAGGGATTGTTCACAACAGTTAACGTCGAACAATTTCACTTTAGGATATCGCATTGTCATGATTCTTAATCGTTCGACAAATTATTTTAACTTTCTGCATTTTATTTTTCTAAAAAACTTCTGCAAATTGTTATACAACACTTATCATCTCACAACCTACTAAGCAAACTATTGCGATGTCCATGGTACCCCAATAATAAATGGAACAATACGAATTTCCAATACGAAAAGCGAAAGACGGGCTTTAGTGGAAAAAATGTTGTACAAACAAAAAGAAATAATAAATGAAGGCATATGGAGAAGAAGATTATTGACCAACTTCTCGACGAATAATCGAAACCCCCATCGTTGCGAATTTAACGCATTATCGAAAGTGTGCATTCACATATTATATCAACGATACACGCCCAATTTCTTTGTAAGGAGGAAAGATCGAATAATAATGGCTGTGTGTGACCACAAGAATCAAATGTGCACCAAATTTCTTAATAAACACGAGAATCGAATGTGTACATTAAAATCTTATTCACTAGTGAAAGGCAATTCATACAACCTCAGTTGACCGCCTTGTTGTTTGGTCCAAAATTGACAGCAAAAATTAAGAGGCAAACGAAAAAAGCATCACACAGCAAATGCATTGACCATAAAAAGCTTTAAAAAAAATGGCCAAAACTGAATCACACTGCAGAAAATTAATTCCTCGCCCGGCCAAGGGCAGATTCCAACACTAGAAACAAACAGGGTAATAGAAGCAGTAGAATATACAAAAAAAACCTTATTTTATTTTATCATTCAAATTCTTTCCAAATGAAAGGGACCAAGAAAAGGAACTGCCAAAAACCACTTTCTTGAACCTCGTTCCAAACAAAAAGCTTTTGCATGAACTATTTAGCCTAATACTAAACCCAAGAAACCATTTTCTTACACTAACATATCTTCTTTATTAGATCATCTTCTAGTTACTACTGTCCTAATTCCTATACTACTACTGGTTATTTAATAATCTGTCTGACCCAGAAACTATTACTGTGAAAAATCAGAAATCTTCTTCTTTCTCCTAATTCTTCAACTTCATATCTTATTCTCTTTAGGGACTCCTAACCCATTTGTAATTTTGATCAGTAAGTCCACTCCTGGGGAAGCCTGAGTTCTTGATTAGTTACTGCTGCTGGTCTTTCATTTTTCCTCTGCTGTGCCATTAGAACATTATTTGTGTACTTCACAGCAGCAGCTGCATATTGAATCAAGAATTAACTTAAGATATTCAACCAGTAAAAATTTGGAATAATTGAGAAAAGGAAAGAAATAATTATTACCATAGTCAGGAATGAAATTTCCATTTGCTCTGTTCTGCGGCTGCTGCAGTGGCTGGGAATCCATGGATTCCAAGTTCAAATTCAAAGCCTGGACCACTCTATCTGGTAACAGAACTGTAGAACACCCTGCATTTGCAGAGACTTGGTCAGCAGAGATTATTATTAAAAAGGGCACTTCATCAAATACTTCTGAAAAATACAAAATTGAATTATTCTCGCACATGAACGTACACACTGAAGTCTTAAACAAGATTATACCTGATTTCTTTCGAGTTTCAGTGGGGGCTCCTACTCTTCTGGGCAAGAAAACACCGGTTCCGGTACGTTCTTTTTTAGTCCTGGGATCTCCAAGAAACAATGCCCTCATGCCTGACCCAGTCTGCTGATGTTTTTGAGATTGTTGTACAGTAGACCGACCATCCATTGACAACCCATTAGAACTGCCATTATTCTGAACCACATGCGTGTACCCACTTTTCATTTGACCATAAAACCGATTTCCTTGTTGAGGTTGCTTCATCATTTGTGGCTCCTTCAACTGCTGGAACTGTACAAATTCCAAAAAAAGAAACAGCTCAGTGCATGCAGAAAACAGTCCAAAACAGGGGAGATTAGATGGGAAACAGTACAAAGTTTCTTTGAAATTGAGCAAAGAGTTACTTGCGTAGCTTGCAACTGTTGAAACGAAAGGTGGGTATGGTTCGGGTAAAACCCAGAACTGCGATTCAGGTTTTTGGATGGTACTGTAACAGCACTGCGTTTTCTGGGCGAAATGAAAGGTCCATCCACACCACCTCTGTAGTTGGTAGAATAAAACCCAAGTGTTTCTTCCATCATTTTTGTCCGGGCAACCTCTGCAGCAGCCGCAGACAATAAATCCAACGACGTCGTCGAGTCTTTCCGGTTGGCAACCGGCAGTGGTGAAACCATCGACAAATAGTTAGTTCTCTGACAGCCGGAACCCGGGTTGCACCCACAACTACCCATAACACTACATAGAGTTGATTGTGGAGAACCAGAAACCCACCATCCCTGTAAAATTTTGAAACCCCTAATTAAAATACCCTTCTCTGCGACAAATAATAATCAAGAAAAAAATTAGAAAGGAAATGTATACTTTTTTGCTTTCAATCTGGTAATTAGAGTCTTGTATAGTAGATTGCGCTATCTTGCGAGTTAAGTCAGTTATGTAGTCATCCTCGTCGCTCTCTGTTTCCGTAGATCCCATCACCGACTCAACTGGTGAACTCAGATCCGAAAAAGGACCAAACGAGTTTCCAAACGCAAATGAAAAATCATCGATTTTCTTCGTCTGATGAATTTTATTATGACCACTTGTCAGTAATTCATCGTCAATTAAAATCTGCGGCGGCAACCAGAACTCTCCAGCATCCAACTCTGCCGCCATTTCACCAATTGAAGCACCAATTAATTCAACAAAAAACTCTTCGAATATACGTAACGGAGGCAAAAGTGAACTAAAAAACTGGGAGAATTCAAAGGTGGCTTTTGAAATTGGTTGCTGCCTCTTAATTATAGATACCCACGAACCCAAGTGGTGCTCGTTGTTTCCCGCAGGAAATACCCAGGGTCCCAGCAAATAGAGAGAGAGGCGCACACACACAGAGAAGATAGTAACGAAGTAGCCTGTGGAGAGAGAGAAGCAGCGGGAGGAAGGCAGTGTTTTTATAATGTAAACACAACAAGAGTAAAGTGGAACCGCATAAAACCAAACGCAAAAGTGTAGCGTAATCTCACGCGCCGCTGTCTAGACTCTGAGAGCCTGCTTGTGAGGGTTTTTTTTCGACATATTCTCATCGATTTTGAATGACAACATTTATGAAAGATTAAATAAATCGGTGTTTAGTGTTTACAATTTTTTTGGACATCAATTTCGGATGATTTAAAAATCACTCAAAATTGGTGTAGTGTAATCTTAATCGATTCTATCGACCAACTAAATCGTCAAATTTTAGTTGTTTATCATATTTTCTTCTAATTTTATTCTTTATAAAATAATTATTTTCAACTGAAATATTTTCTTCAAGATTAACTTATAAATACAAATATATTAATTAAAAAATTATTTATAAGCAAAAAATAATATTATAATTAAAAATTTTATACAAATAAAAAATCACATTTATGCAAAAAAATTGTTTATAAAATAAAAATATTACTATAGACAAGAATTCGCTGTAAAATAAAAAAAAAAGTTGCTTATAAGTAAAAACTCATTTTTTAAAAGTATAAAATTAACTTATAATTATAGAATTTACTTATAAGTAAAAAATAATAACTTGATATTGATTTTATTTATTTTTTAAGTTAAGTATTAACTTACATATAAATAAAATATCACTTATGAATAAAAAAAATTCATACAATAAATTAAAAATTAAAAATTTCATTAAGAGACATATATGTAATTTTATTATTTTAAAGGAATTTTTAAAATCGATCTATAATAAAATCTCAAGCATATGTTGGACAATTTTAAAAATCATTCCTAAAATCATTCAAAAATCGATATTTTTAATTGAAAAGGCTAATAGTGCCAACGTATTGACGTCTTTCTAATTGGTTAACCAATGGGTTCCAAGCAATTAGGGCCCGTTTGATTGCAATTGTGGAAAATGGGTGGAAAGAAAATGTATTATAGGGAAAAGATTTTTCTAGAAAATGTTTTACTAGGAATTGTAATTAAGGCCCCGTTTGATTGGTAAAGTTTTCAATCTTTCTATCAAACGGACCCTAAGTGTGTTTCATTGGTATAATTTTCCATCCGAAATTTTTTTTAAATTGTGAATTTTTTTTGTTCACGTTTGGCTTTATTTTACATAAAAATCGTCCATTAAAATGATTTTTTTTTACAATTGGTCATGAAATTTGTTAACTTTGCTAAAAAGTAAATAAAATAAAAAAATTGTTGGAAAAATATTTTTTCATCAAAGTTTAGTGTTCGTTTGACTTCGTTTTACATGTAAATTGTCCATGAAAGTGAATTTTTTTTTTCACAATTGGTTATGAAATTTGTTATCACTGCGAAAAAGTAAAAATAAATAAAAATAAAAAAAAAACGTGGCCAGCCATGAAAATCATTTTCCCACAAAAAAGGTGGGAAAATGATTTCCCTTATTTGGAGGAAAACTGGCGCGTAGGGGTGGGTGGGAAAAAGTTTTCCATAGAAAATTTTACACATCAAACGACACAAAAGTGGGAAAATGGAAAATGTAACATATCAAACAGAGGAGTTTAGGTGAGATGATTTATTGATTGTAGTTACATTGATATTCGATTGTAATTGTTTCATCATAAATATCAAATAGAGGAGTTTAGGTGAGATGATTTATTGATTTTAGTTACATTGATATTCGATTGTTATTGTTTCTTCAATAAAATCATTAATTCAATATGTATTGTCAACAATTATGCAAGTAGCATTATTTATTAAAAAAAATTAGGTGCCTTTTTGTCATATTAATGACTTGACATCCTCTTATCATTATGTTGAAAGTCATAATAAGTTAAATTTCAAATATTCTTGTTGAGATTTGTTCTTTCGTGATACTTATCATATAATTCGTTATGTGCACGCACGATTTTATTGTACTTAAATTCATGTTGATTGTGAATGTGTCGAAGTTCATACTTAAATGATATCAATATCTAAGGTCGGGCCGATACCTTTAATGTCGCTATTTGGATGAGAGTTCCAAATTGTCTATTACCAAGTGATTGGGGGTCTACATTCCCCTGGTAAGAAGAGCCTCGGTAGCCGAGGTGCAATCTTGGTTGGACGATTTTTGGGAGTTGATGCGCAAATATTCGTTTTGTGGAACGTGGACGTGCAATGTGACAATTTTGTGGATGACGTGAAGTTTAGGTGGACAATGATTATTTCAACCCATAATACCTAACACGCTTCATGATCCCGAGCATTGCACTAGCCATAACTAGTCCCATATGAACACTGTTATGCTAGCTTCTAAAGACCTACTTTGGTACCATTGTTATTGATCATAAGAGTATCTTAACCTAGAAGCTAGTTGTTGAGGCAACCCTCTCGAATCAAAGAAGCAACTGTGAAACGCAGGAATCAAAGTCAAATTCA